>DVXP01000656.1:0-18713 GCA_018235645.1 Junonia grisea | reverse complement strand
CTGGATGGTCCGCCATATTGAATTTAGAATGACGTCATGTATTTTATCGTATAGTGTCATCAAAACTTAATAAGTATACAAAATTTCAGCTCAATTGGTCGAAGATATCTGTTTCAAAATTGAGTAGCAAAATTCCACATATTATCTCGAAAGGGCTAGACTGATTTTGATATAATATATCTAAGAAGCACCGCTAGAAAACACTCTTTCAGATAAAAAAGTAGATCCAAATTGGTTCACCCGTTTAGGCGCTACGGTGCCACAGACAGACACGCAGACACACAGACATACAGACACACAGACACACAGACATACAGATACACAGAAACACAGACACACAGACACACATACACACAGACACATAGACATACAGACACACAGACAAACATAGCGGTCAAACTTATAACACCCCTCTTTTTTGGTCGGGGGTTAAAAAATATAGTGAGTATTATAGGAGTGAGATGACAAGCGACAACCACGCTGCGACGATATATTTGTGGCAATGTTACCGCAGTGGTCACTGCAACTGACTGAACTTAGTGAAGCGCTACCGGTCGTGGGTTCGATCCCTATTCGTTCATGATAGTATCCTTTAGCTGCCATATGAATGTCGATTGTACAAAATATGTTATTAGATTGATGTGGACTCTACCGTGAATGTATGTATTCATGGTAGAGCCTAGCTTTAACAAAAACTTATCTACCATGGACACATAGAAACTCGTACAGGCCGCAGAAAATGTAACTGTGTTTTGTACAAAGATTGGGATAGTTAAAAAACCGTGAACTACCTAACACATATTTTCACCAGCTACGATTCTCTAAAACGACTTTCAAAGCAGTAGAGTAATGAAATGAAATAAATTAAAAACTGCAGATATTATAACATTTTTATTCACATCTATGCCATTTTTTGTAAGATTTCTTGTTACTTATTATAGGTAATTAATGTATTTTTAAGATTCTGCAGGCATCCTAATCGGTTTATCGAGGCAAAAATATTATTAACAATTGATAATTATCATAGTGTAATAAACTCTACCAAAATGTTATACCATACGTTATTAGGTAGGTACAATTTAATATATATATGTAAGTAGGTATTAGGTATACTTTATATCGCTCGTCGATTCTAAAAAAGCAAGAAGTAACTAATATGTTTTTCGGTCATTGCAAAAATAATATCAAAGGAAAATTGATTAGGTAGAGATCTTTGTCGACGGAGATGGTCTCTTTCACACTAACACATCCTTCTTCCGATATACGAGTACGAAACTGAGTAAGGAAACCTGTCACATGCGTAATTGCTGCAATAGCAAGATAAGCCAGTTAGAAAAATCCTATTATTTAAAGTTATTTAAAGCGAGCATGAGTCAAGCGAAGGTCAATTTAATATAAACACATACCGGTTTCTTTATCGTTCTATTGGAAATAAAACAGCTTAGCCACTTTATCGTCCTCTATACCTCAGCTACCGAAAATAATACATTATTTATATTGGCAAAAATAAAACATTAGTTTCGCAACAACATTTATTTCGTATGTACACTCAAATTTTGTAACTTTGTAAAATGTACAAATAATAAATGCACAACTTCAGCATTGTAAACCTTAAAACAAAGAAATAATATTCATCAAGGTGTTATATAAAATTACAATAATGTTAAGTATTGGTCCCAATTTATAGCAAGCTCAATTAAATGATAAGTTAACGTTCTATTTTTTGTTCACATTCAATCAATATTCGGATATCCGACCAAATGAGCATTAAAAACCACCTGTTTGTTTTTACATACACATCATACAATTTCATCATGCACCAGTTGTTAGGTTGACATACAAAAGCCTGGCGTTGTTTCAGGTAAGTTTTACATTGATTATCGGTTTACTTAAAACCAACTGCAGTAACATGCTAATGGTTTACATCAGTGCTAATTTACTGGCAAGAACTGATATGGTCGACATAATTACTGTATTTAAAGGAGATATGTTTGACATGTGTACTGGATAGCTGGTACAATAGCTGCCTAAGTTGTCAGAAAGATCACAATATGCACGTTATGACAACGTATCTAAAATTGCGTTAATAGTTTTTACACTTTTTTTTAACAGTTTCTCTTAATACAAATTAGTAAAGTAGTATAAATAATTATAAGAACCTAAATAGTCCATTAATATTATTGACGAATCACCTTCAAGTTGTGCAATAAAAACTTGTACAAATACAAATTATTATGCCTGGTGATTAACAAAGAGTTTATTTATTATAGTCGTTAATTTAAGACTAGAATAGAAACAAACTGATTGATATCTCAACAATAATGTTATCTAATCGTAACAGACAATTGACAACAGGAATCGTGAAAGACAAATGCAATAAAGTACAAAAAACGCAGTCAATGCGTTTGTCATTCCCGCTATCAATATTACAAACTAATTATGAATTATCACAAGTCACTAGCTACACAGTATTTAACACTATATACTGATCGTCGTGCCAATAAATATATTCTTTTATTGTGAAAAACTTGTAAAAATCGCTAAATGAGTCGTCCTTGTTATATATTAGTTTCAATGTTATTAAATGCTCAGTTCTTAAGGCTCTTTATAGCGTTTCTCGTTAGTATTGTTCGTCAATCAGTCCTTAAATATCTAATAGTCCGATTTATTGATACGACTTCGATTGAGCAAGAGAAGTGTTATCCTTATAATAATGGCAATGGGTTGCCATGGTCGATATCACATAATACTGTACCGATTTTTTAAAAAGATTATACAAAGAAATAACTAAATTCAATTTTATCAATGGCACAGCTCTAGAACTGTTCTTTTACAAATATTTTTAATTAGTTAATTTTAGGAATTGCATTTCATATCATACTAAGCAATACGAGTTCATGCCATTTGGAAGAGACTTTTGTTATTAAGGTACATTTTTGCTTACATTTCAATAAACTAATATTTTTATAATAAATATATACAGCAGGTAGGCAAATTAAGTAACTAATTAATGTTTACCTTTTAATATCACATAAGTACCTACGCATCGTTCCTACGTTCGACATCCTATTAAATAAAAAAATCGTTCCATGTGTGGATATGTATGACATAATTAAATAATACCGTAACATTTCAACAAGATGTCCGTGGAGCTCCACGAGAGTGATCAACCGCTCACAATGTATGTATAACATATTTACAAGTCACATCACATGAAACAGCAGTCGATTTAAAGTAACACAGCTTTCCTGCCAACCTTTCATCTGATCGCCTGCGGGGGCCTGTACGGCGGCGGCGGCGTCTTGGGGACCTGCGCTTGCAGGTGCGGCATGTGGACGGGGACGACGGCGGCGGGAGGCGTGGAGGGGGCGTGCGCCTCGTCCAGCTGGCCGGGAATGATCGTCACGTCGGTGCTGGGGGTCTGCGGCGCCTCCGCGAAGCTCCGGGCGCTGCTGGTCGCGGGGAGTAGTCGCGCCGGGTTCAGTTTGATAGCGTCGTCGTACGTCGGTGGTGCCCCCGCAACTGTGTCGTAATCTGGAGGTTTTTGCTGCATCGTCTCCTCATCTGGCATCGAGATAACGTGGATTGGATCGTCAATCTGAAAAAAGTAAATAAAATATAAATAAATTGAGTTTTCGAACAGTATAAGTAGGCAAAGAATTTCTGACTCATCTCTGGTTAATATTGTGGTGAATTAGGTTTAAGCTTTAGGCAGTCTTAAAAAAAAAACAACTCCAAATTTTTAAACAGTCAGTAAAGAATAACAATGCATAGATTAGGTACATAAGACAACTTACTTGGTGGGTGTCTGGCGATGCGCGGTCATTCTGTGGCTGTCTGGCAGGCGACTGCAGCCAGCAGCACATAGCTGCACAGATGAGCAGCGCGCCGGCGACGATGCAAGCCACACCCACGTAGCGGACGGGTTCCGCGTAGTCTTCGGCAAGTCCTAGCCAGTTTATGAGAGCGCCTGCGCATAGCAGAACCATGCCATAACGGTATGGCCGCTGCGACTGTCTACCTTCGTCTAAGGACATGCCTGAAATAAGAAAAAAGCATCACATTATTACTTATGAAAACTTTTCCTCTTTGGAAGGAAAAATAAAGTATGGAATTAACAAGCGTTCAAGTCGTGACACTGTTTGCTAGTAATTTCGAGAATATTTTAATTAATCGCGATAATTGTACAAAACAAGTTTAGCCGCATAAATTGATGTTCAAAGTAAATTTGCTTTTCAATTAGGTAATTTTATTTATAAACTAGTTCACCGATATTATTTATCAAATAAATGTTTCAGTAGATTCTTAAGCCAAGCAACTTAAAAAGTGTATTGCTGAGACTCTTAGCGCGAGTAATTCAGTAGTAATATGAACTCGTCAGATGCTTGGAAAGCGCTGTCATGCAGAGACTAGGGCAATGGTATATTATAACGGGAAACCTTTTCAAAAGCCAGAGTCAAAATGAAAGTTGGGAAAGTTTTGCTTTGATGATGCGTCTAATATGATTGTAATGATTTTAAAGTATAGGTACAAATGTTTTACGAAAGTTTTTTTTGTGCCTATTTCATAAAAGAATGAATAGCGGCACGCCATTAATAATATTTTTAAGTTGTTTTTTGACAACTTTTAGCTGTATATGAAAAGAAAAAGCATTGATTTGACTAAATGTAAGTATTCTTAACAACCCTCAAAAGGAATATGAAGACAAAAGAAAGGGGGATTTTGTACAATAAATTATACAGAAAGGGAAAGTTATGGCGAGGACTATTAAAATGAGGATACCGTAGCATTGTTTTTGGAAGGACGCTTAAGGAAATGCAAGTATTTTCGACTTAAGACTTCGGGTTGACATCATGAATCGAGGCCAGGCGAAGACAATGGTTTCGCAGGAGATGTGGGTCAAGTTTGAAACGTGCGATCGAGTGGCTGTGTCTTAGTCACGCACTACGAGAAATATGTAAATGGTGTTAGATTAAATAAATCTTTTCCTATCGGTAATAGTAACTAAGTATCACAATTAACAGGAAGGATTAGGAACGTAATTGGCTATGATGACTTTTGCATTGTGAATAAATTCAAAGTAAACAACTAGGTAGCCGCATTTTTTTAATAAAAAAAGCTTTTAATAAATGTTTCTTTATTATAGAGTTAAATACTTTTACAGTGTCCCTATATACCTACATAGCAGTAGGTACTTACAACGTTTGAGTTGTTTTGATGATTTATCATGTCAAATAAGACATATGAATGCAATGTATCTTAAAGATCGGATAAAAATAAAGTAAGTCAAGTAGATAGGTATTTTACGTCAAACAATGGAATGAAAATAAAATTTGATAAAAAAAAAAACCTTTTTTTTATAATAGTGCAATATCCCAAGAACATAAACTTCTTACCCACATTAAAATATTTACATAGTAAGTATATATATGAAATAAACGAACTGTAAAACAAAACTTACATGCATTTGTTCGCCGCATTTCGTTATCGAATGAAACCGAGTAGACATGCCAGGCCATCTCTCACTCTTATTAGAGTAAAGTATAAACTTATATTTCTTGGAAATTATGCACAAGCGAATTCTTATTATTTACTAAAAATGTAATAATATTCACGTCTTTATTGACATCGTTTCTGCACAATACTACCAATAAGGTAAACAGTCTCGTGTTATCTTATCGAAATTTTGTAGAATGTGCCGGTCGCATCTAGATCATCTGTCATTCTAGACAAAATCATAACAACAAATCCTCATCAATGTAGGTATATCACGCTAACTACTACCCGCGGTTCTGCCTGCTTGAATGACATGTATCGTTTTAGGTAAGAAAATTTTGTTTCTTCGCTGTAAGTAAGAAAATGCTATTCATTTTCCGAGACAAAAGTAACCTCACAATAGACTATATATCAGGATTTCTCTACTCTGTAATTTAATTTCAATTTCTTTAATCTGTAAAATTTCATGTCCATCGATTCAGTAGTTATGGCTTGAAAGAGGAACAAACAAACCAACAAACAAATAAAATATATACCTATTTCACAATTTTTTATTTTATTACATAATCATGGACAAATAATAATCTATCTAAAAATCTATTATCAACTTTCACTCCTTTTATAATAATTCAATCAAGCAGCAACAACAGGTTTATCAATTTTTTTTTAATCGGTAGGTGAAATCGTTAACGAAAGTTTGTAGGTAATACACAGACTAGGTATCTCAAGTAGCCAAAACATCTAATCCATCATGTTGACATGCCACTTAATTCAACAGCTGATACTGCTGAATTAAATAAACATAACAATTGTTTATCAATAAATAATTCAAATTGAAATGGCGACTGTAATCATTATCTAACAGTTATAGAACATTTGTTTGAATACTGTTCGTATGTAAATCGTAAGTCGGGTGACCTGCGTAGGTCGCTGCCCACGTCAGCACAGGCAGGGCTTCCACCCTTCGACCAGCACCGGCAAGTTAATGCGATACTACCAGTAATGAGATTAAAGCCGACCCCGTTAAATCACAGTTATATATTTAAAGTGTAAATCTTGTATTACGGATAAAGCTGAAGGTTCAGCAAAAAATTCGTAGGTAAATGTGTTCTAAAATCTTTGTTTTTAACGAATACCTAATGCGATCTAAGTTGAGCTCTAAAATAATAAGTTGATGTAAAAATATGGATTTAAAATATCTTGAAAACGCATATAGGTATATGTGATATTGTTGTTTATTCTTTGTCTACGGTAGGTACTTGTATTGTAGTATCAATTGCAATTACATAACAAAGTTTTGTATTAATTTTATTTGCATTAAAGCACATCTCCCGCGGTTTTACAAGACACTTTATAGGTACATATAATATTACTAACATCTATATTAATAACACCATTAATTAGTTCGAACTTTTAAAACCGCCTTTGTAAGTAATAATAAATAATCAATATACCTATTCGACATTTTTACTTTTCCTGATAACGGTTTTGGTTTAGTCATGTCATTTTCTGTTTAACCTACTTTAATGAATGAAGTCCCATTTGTTGCATAGAAAATCACATGACAATGTCGAACAGATTTAACTATTTTATCGTGTCCTCAATATTCGCAATTAGGAAAGAGAAAAAAATCAAAATGGCAAAAATTTATTAAGTATTAAGTAGTTTATGGATAAACTTTGCACAATTAAACATAAATATACGATAAAATAATTATAATACTCATATAGTTATAATCGTTTGCCGGTACCTACTATGTATGACTGTATGAATAATGAATATGGTTGACCATGTTAATGTGTGGGCTGGTCTATCTCTTCTAATAACATATTAGTGACATTAAAAAAATTGCTTGTAATACTTCTACGTAGGTATATCGTGATTTATATTTCGATTGAAATTTATTCTTGTTAAGTAGTGAATTTCACATTAATAAAACTAGACCAATATAGCCGTACAGAATACGAACAGCCTGAACAGGTATTAAGATGGAGTGCCACAAAAATAGACGGCAGTTCCTGTAGGAAATAAGACATAGCGAAAATAAATTCATGAAAATGCAATTTTCTCGGTGTCCTTTCTTGCACAAAATTTTTAGGAAATATAAAAATTTGTTCTAGCTCCGTATACTTAATATAAGTTTTTTCCTTAAATTTGTGATATTTGATTATAATAGGGGAGAAATGAAAACGTCCCGAACGTTCCGAAAAACAGGACTATGACAGTTTATATCCGTTACTATGATATTTTGTTTTTACTAAATTATATAGAAATACTTAAATACAATTGATAATATCATCCGAATTACATTGAATATTAATAAGTGACGGGTTTATATTGATGTCAATTAGTGGACATTGAACATTTTGTATGTGATCGGAATGCCGAATATTGTCAAATCATTCAATGTAATAATTTTTTATCCGACTACCTAATAAGGATGCTCAAGTTTTTCGAGTGTCCCTATGTAATACGTGTTACTATGTAGGTACACGAGTGATAATACGCAGCCTAACAAATATATAATACGATGTTCCGTAGGCTAAAAAGCTTAATGGATTTTAATATAATTATGAGGTGTCATTAGATCCATATTGATTATGGAAGTGAAGTAGAGAATTATATATTGTATACTTTTTAGACGAGTGTTTCAAATTTGTTTTGCAAACATGCGAAATTGAATTTTGATTAAAATGGAATTGTTATTTTTAGCAACCTCCACGTAGTTAGCGTGTTAGTTCTATTTAGCTCTGCCTACATAACAAATATCTGTCAGGCATACCGTGCATCACGTGTTTAGAATTCTCACCAGGTGGTCTGACAATCAAGAGATATAATTATAATAAGCAAGCTTCCGCAGACATTTGCTGATATTAATATAATATCAAACTCGATGAGAATAGTTCAATAGGTACAATTATTTTTAACTTGACGTTGCATAATGCGATTTTTTACTATCAGTACGGCTGTATTTTTAAGGACCTAATAAAATGTATAATCCATGACTTCCTAAATCGATTAATATTCGTTACAAAATATATATTAAAAAGTAACTGTTTAGGTACTATATTCCTAAACCATGTATCACTAAACCATTTACTATTCGATAAAACAACATATTATTAACAGTAGGTAGTTATACTATAGGTATTATAATATTGTTGTTACAATAAGTAATGAGTGTTTTATTTCCATGTGAATCTTTTACATCAGACATCAGGGTAGTTTATTATAAGTATTTCATTTGTATTTCGTGCATGACGAGCGGCGCAGGATGCGGGCTTCCGTCTCCTCTAATAACCGCTTCTAAATGTTATAAGAAAATAACCGTAATAAGTCTAAAGCATAACTTTTGATAAAAAACTCGTACCTACGTAATATTCAAATTTGTTACTTTGTTTACTAGAATATTTCATAAGTACCTATATACATTCACACGGTACACTCGTATTCATTATAATTATATTCAAACTTAAATATATTGAATAATTTAAATTAAAACTTCGTATAAGGTTTTTATTATAGGTTTTTGTGAACATTAGTATTATCTATCATTACAGAAAGATTTAAAGAAGTGGCTTGGTTTGGAGATACGGCGGTTAGCTGAGAACAATAGCCCGCCATGCCAATTACCCGAGCTAACAATAAGTAGACCGACAGTGAGTACAATAAATTCGTAAACCGGGAAAAAGTACCGGTTCGTCGGCGCGCGCGCATCGCATGACGACTGAGGGTGAGCTTTCACTCCGAAAACTAAATTATATGTACCATTTTCTTTTGTTCAATACCTAAACCATATACATGCTATAAATATAACTCCTGCCCCACCGTGGCTAGCACCATGTACATATTGATGTGTACCAAAAAAAAACATATATGCATACTAATATTATAAATGCGAAAGTAACTCTGTCTGTCTGTCTCGCTTTAACGCCGAAACTGCTGAACGGATTTGAATGAAACTTGGTACACTTACACAGACACTACAGAGTCTGAGAAAGGACATAGGCTACTTATTTTATAGACAACCTTTAAAATACGCGAGCGAAGCGGGTAACAGTTAGTAATATCTTCTGCACCTTCATAAAAATTCATTGAGATTGTTTCAGCGAAATGGGCATGAAAACGTTCCAGACAAACGTATAGAATTATTTTCCCATTTTTGAATAATATTAGCATAGATACGCACTTATAACGCCGGTTTTGTGTATTATAAAATACATACCTATATTTTACGTTTAAATGTGAGAATTTTTAAAAGCAAAGTTTTTTAGTAACCTTTTCGTTTAGTAAAGCGTAAATCCTATAAGAGGCAAAGACTGAATTTAAAAATAATATTCAAGGACATTATCAAAATAAGTAAAAAGAATTGGTAGGTAGTTAAGAATAGTTACACTTTTATAATTTAAACATATTAAGATACAAAAAAATGTGATATTAGATCATTTCGACTTTGCAATTTAAATAAAAAATAATTAGCCAAGTGCGTGTCGAGCCACGCGCATGAAGGGTTCCGTAATTTTCCTCATAATATACCGACATTTATTAATTTAAGCGTTAAAATTTAATAATATTTTAACAAATAACATGTTTATTTTAACAATTTTTAATGAAATTTGGGCGAAAATATATTTTTACTTTGATCGACTATATCGCAATAACTATAAAAGCCTACATAGTTGTGATAATTTTTCTTTTAAATTCATTATATGTACTACTATCATGAATTTTTTCATATTTTTAGAAGCAGTAGTTTAGTGAGTAGTGGGGGGGGGACACTTGACTCTAAGAAAATTTGACACATAGAAGCTTAATTTCAGAAACTGTTCCTTGTTCGGAAAAATGGTTTTCCCACACCTATAACATTTTTAAAAGACCTATCCATCGATACCCCACATTATGGGAAAAATGAGAAAACATTTTTTTCTCACTTTACATATGGGCGAGACACCCCCCAAAAAAAATATTTTTCAAGATTTTATTGTACGACTTTCTCGGCGTGATTCATATGTATACTCATACAGAATTCCAGCTTACTAAGGACCTCGGAGCAAAGCCGCGGACAGACAGACGGACATGGCGAAACTATAACCATTCAGTTTTGACTACGGAACTCTAAAAAGCCATTCTGTATTCAAATAAGTATTCTAAAATTCAACTATATTCTACCTACCTACATCTTATGTAATCTTATTTCTTATTCAAAGATTTGTATGAAGTGTAGTAATTTGTATCGTAGTCAAGGTAGTCTCATTGTTTTTGTATAACAACAGTTTTAGCCTTAATATTAAACATAGACATTGGAACCGACTCTAATTTCAGGGTCTAGAGACTGTCCGTTACAAATATTAACTAGGCGCTAAAATATCACTGTGAGTTGTGACAATGTGCTTTAGTAAATGTGCTTGCTGTGCTTTAGTAAGTACAAGCTTTTGCCCATTCGCGTAGACGTCTTTTATCGCTGTCGGTAAAAAAACAGTTTTTCGTCCCTCAACAATAACTCATTTTTCCCGGGATGGTATTTTTTTATTTAATAACATAATTTCTGCAAAATTTTATGGCAATCGTTTTATAGGTAGGTACTCACTTTGCCATTTATAATATTAGCAACTAGTTCTGTTTCTACCGAAATTGTAAAACTTGCAAGTTAAATCTATGATTTACTTACTACGTTGGGATTGGCATATACTCGTATGTATGTATTTCAAGTTTTCTTTTCTAATAAATGAAATATGCTAAAACTTTGAAAAAAAAACTTGGTGCGAGACAAAATTACTGTAACTTAAAATTATCGTTATTTATAGTTAAGTTATAAATTTTGAACATATTTATTATATTCGCACGCATGACATTCTCTTTACGGCTGGAATTGAACAAGTGACCTTTTGAACGGAAGCCACGTTGCCTTATGTTTAACCTTCGACAATATCAATACTGCTCGTAGGCTGTGTTTTATCAAAAAACTACAGCAACACGTGCCAAAGACTGAACTAAGCCACAAAGCAGGCGGTCTTCACTTAAGGTTTAACTAAAATGTGAATACCAATTGTATAGAATAAGATGAAGCGTTAATTTGGATTGAAAACATTTTTGGAGGTCAATCTCATTGGCATACATTGTATGTAACAATTACTTGTTAATTGTATGATCGTAAAAGAATTGACATTAAAGAATCTATCTTTTGGCGAATTTGATATTATATTTTAATATTTATTAGATTATTTTCTACGAGCTCCTTAACATTGGTCAATATTTTTCAACATGTAATTATAGGAATACCTAACTTGATTTTTTACTAACATAAAAGCATAAGCAATATTCATATCAAACAATCAAAGCAGCCCGGGAGTATTGTTATTATGTAATGAATGAGGGGCGATGAGTCCACTTTCGATCTCTGTGGAGAATATCAATGGCATCGCACATAATGGCTCCCGCCTTGTTCTCGCCCACCTTATAAGATACGCTTTCACTTAATTAATTCTCTTCCTATTGCTTCAATAGGCAATGAAAATGTATGCGCTTCCTTGATGCAGCACTTGTTTACTATGAGAATAAAATAATAGATGTAAATAGATTAGTATTTCTAAAATAATATCTAAAAGACAGAAAACATCGCTTGTTCATTTATAAGTTGCCATTACCAAAATGCTATAAAACTAGAATCTTAAATTGAAATCTAGGACAAGGTAAATAACAAGAGTGGTACCTAAGTGGTGCAGGAAGACGTTTTTGAGTTGCTGCTTTAGCAATAAAAGCCAGGAATCCAGGATATATCTTTAGGAAAGCAGGACGATAGTCCCTAAAATAGGTAAATAGAAACATATAGGTACAACTAAAAAGTCCATTTTATGAATTTCCATGCAGTAATGAAGCGTCATAAAATTACGCAATCGAAACATCTTTTTGCGAGGACGAAAATACGAATGTTCGACAAAGCATTTCAAAGGCTTTTGTTGGTTAAGGTGACTAATATCGCCTTGAAAAAAGGTGTACATAAAAACTGATATCGTTCTCAATATCGGGTAGGTAAAAAAGATTAATCGAACAAAACGTAGGTTAATGATTGTCTTTTTAAGCAAACTAATATTGCTCTGCTTTGCGCAATATTTTAGTTTATTTGTTCAATAGTTGACGTAATATTATCTATATACCTACTTCAAAGTTTTATTCCTGTAATTAAAATAAAAAAAGCTTTATTCATCTAATCAGTTAAAAGTATAACCACATTAGATTCAATAGGTATTAGTCTTTTTCAAATTTTTAGTTGCAGCAGGTACATATATATCCAGGTACATAGTACATATACCTACTATACAGATTTATAAATTGTGATACACTACCTGTGACTTTTTGCCGCATATATTCTATATTAACAATGTATATAATTCTTTCAATTCAATTCAATATTTCTTAAAATAGCAAGTAGGTACTTTAAGTTCAGAAACATTTTATATTCATTGCTGTGGCGTCGAACTTAACCGGTTTCTTTTACATATTCTTTGTTATATAATTTTTTGAAATTAGCATTTTATCAACATAAGTACTGATATAATAATAGAATAATTTGTCTTTAAGCAAAACATGTTTGAGTGGAAACAATTTACTTTTCGCGTTTAAATTATCACGCTTGAGCTATCGCTACTCGTTACTATGGTATACTCGTATATATCTTACAATTAGTTATTTGAAATGTTTTATATATTATAGTTTTAATATATTTATCGCCAAATATGTAAAGGGAACTTCTATGAATTTTTATGAGGTTATTAACCCTGCCTGTAAATAAAATGCTAAAAAAAGAGAATTTTAGTAAATAATAAGTGAGTGTAGTTCAGAAACAAAAGACAGTTTTAGTAATACTGTAGACTTCCTTCTTAGCTGATGTATTACTATGACCGTGGTAACGAAATAGACACGGCATAAATATAATTAGCTAAACGATAACTTGTATTCAAAGCAAGTAGGTACATCGACATCTGTCACTTAGCAATTTTTATATATAAAGGTGACACCATAATGTATTTATAATACCTTGTTAAGGAAGCGATCACGAGCTTATTTTATACCCTTACGCAAATATATGGAGATATTTTTACCTTTATAAGAAATGAAAATAGAAGTCTTATTGAATGGTAGCATCACGTGCATATTGTATAACTTTAGAAAAATTCTTACACCCTACGGAAAATCTTTTACGCACACATTTTTTGTACTAAACTACCTCACCTACTCACTGGCAATCTGCAGGACGTTTTCGTAAATGTTACAATCCTAAATGTCGTAAAGGATTGTTTGTCTTTGACTGGGGAGTTAGACTTATTAAAAAAAATCTTACAATGTGCAATTAAGCTCTAAAGTTCGTAGCGTAATGTCATTTCAGGCTATCGTTTTCTTGCACCTCAAGTTACCATGAATGCAATCAATGCTGTCCTTTCGTCAAGTACGTATTTACTTACGTGAATGTGCACTTCATGACCGATAAAAACGTTAATCGCTATGAATAGAGCTATTTATACATACGTCATACACATTATATCACGAGTTTCGTATTTCGCTTGATTTGCTTGATTTCTATTGTACAGTAGGTATACTAAACAATAATATATCAAAATTTTATCGCGATTATATACACACATTAACACATCATATTACTTAATGGTTGGCTATTTATAGAATATTATGGTATATCATCAATAGGCACCAGCTTTACATTCGATCCCCTATTTCATCCCTATCAAATAACGATATAAAATTTCATTAAAATTGGATTAACTTAAAACTTAAGAAGCAAAAAAAGGACATATAGGCAGTTATTGTTATGTAGGATGGGCATTTTACGTTTTTACAGCAGGTAGAGTTCAGTAATAAGTAATTAATATATGTTATTTTGGAATCTTCTTCTTACCGTATTTTACACACACATTTTTATGTGTTGTCACTGATATTGATGGTTTTGAAACAAATGAAAGCTTGAACATATCCTTATTACTAATTGTTTATTACTTCTCTTTGAAACATACGTCGATACACATCCCTTTGTTAATGACAATCGAAGTAATGCACTTGAACTAAAATTCTATGTATGTAGGTACGAGGTACTTGAGTGTACGAGTACTTGATAAGTTGATACTAAGAATATTGTTCTATTAATAGACAGTTTCTATACCTTCTCGATCTGCGAATTTTCATACTAACGGTAGAAATTTGACACAAATTGTAAGTAACGAAGTAAAATTAGTAGGCCGGTTCACGTTTATTGAAACCAACCGCGACCGTTAGGAGTTGGTCAGTTCGAGTCTGTTAGATTTGTTTCTGTTACGTTTTAAGTATTGAGTGTTAAGGTTTTGAGTTAAAGGTATCATTTAAAGGACTGAGTTCGATGACTTACAAGTTACATCTGTCTGTGGGCAGGCTTGCTTCGTGCTTTATCGGTTTGCACCAACAATTGCAACAGCTACCATGAAATTGCGTAATGTTTTTCTTTTGTTTTGTTTTACTATCGTTTTTCTTACTGTCGAACCAGTTGTGATAATAAGTTCTTAAATACTTGAAACGAATTTAAAAAATGTTACGGTATATCTGTAAAAACAACAATCAAAAAATTATCATGAAAAATTCATTTATTTGTTACGCGCTAATATTATACGCTTAATTGTTTATTTAATTTATAAAATTCACCTAAACAAATAGTTATCAGTAAATAAAGATTTCATAACACAGAGGACACCTTGTGCAAGTTTACATTAATAATAATTAAAAGTACGTAATAATAAAAAAATGTAGGTATACGTATCTACTCGTAAGTTGTTTGTTATTTAATAATAGTGGATGGTGAGTTTGATTGGATATTCTCAATCACGGAATCTCAGCAGGTAAATAAATATATTTATCGCATATTTTTCCTCCACGATTTCTTTCTTGCAAATTTTACAGTTTTAACGCAGATATAATGAGTCAGGTAAAACGATTTTTCCTCACGTATGAATATTTTTAGTCATTAATAATTCCCCTTGAGCTTCTTTTTCGATCCAAAGTCTATTCCAATTTAATTATTAGATAGCTTAAACGTGCTTTTTCTGCAATAAGGTAAAACCGATAGTATCATATTATACCGATAGTATATATTCTTTTTGTGTTTTTGCTAATTTTATGTTTATGCTTGTTATGTTTTGTGGTTAACGGTGGTATCATCATTAGGCATGGCGAATATTAGTAGCAGTTGATCATCATCAAGTTTTCTAGTTATTTCAGATTTAAATCAGATAGGTTTCTGTTGGATAATGCTATGTTTGGATAAAGATATAAAACTTTTAAACACTCGGAGTGATAGAATACAAACACATTCTTTAAAAGAGGAAAATGATAATAAACCGGCCTGGTGATCTGGTCTACAGCCCAGAATCTCTATTTAAGTTTATAGAGTATTATTGCGGATATTATTATTTTATATTAACTTTTCTTCTCTAAAGAGGTTACGACATACTTAATATATTTAATAGTTTCCTTGAATAGTTACATCAAAACTTTTTAAAAAATTTGTAACTTTTCAAACATTGTAACTACTGCAACAAAATGCAACTTGGTTGTCTTTTGGAGAAATGTTATGGGAATTAGGTTTATGGATTTATGTAAGGTCCATAGCGTTTAAAGTTGTAGGTAGCTGTTTTGATGAAAAATTAGGTACATGGACCAAAATACCAAGTAGTCTGTTTGTAACATAGTTTTTAACTTAATAAGAAATGTGCAGTGGAGGGTTAAATATTATTTATCAAAATATTACATTTAATCTCCAATGAAAAATTACGTGTATTATAATAGTAAAAAGTATTTGGATTACAGTAATTTTTTATATAACAATTTATCATGTATAATACTTTCATTAGCACCCACCTGATGCGTCCACGTACGTTAAATCCAATTTAAAGTCGGCAAATGCACTGAACACACACTATCACTGTTTGTAAGTTTTGTATCAAATGTAAAAAAAGTTAATGTATCACAGGTGAGAGGTATGAATTACTATAACAATGACGTCAAATAAACGCAGTTAAATCTGTTATCAGTTAATTGTGTTGATAAGTCGCTTCACACCACGTCCGACCACACTGCGCAATAATATACGTATGGCGCTTAAGGCTTGGCCGCCGGCTTATAATAATTATTCGTTAAAAAGCCGTGGGCCAGGTTGTGACGTAGTTAGCCGCGACGTGATGCGTTTACCGCGACTTCCATGAAAAATTAATCATAGTTTCCGAGTATTACGGTGGGGATCGGTGATCATCTGGTGACGACGAATTTGACACTACATCATTCCAAACTCTGTTGTGTTCATGTTGTTAAACAGACTTATTAAAAAGGCAATGTCTATTCAAATCACGTTTACTTTTAGGCACATCGCCTCTTTTTCCAATGCGATATGACAAATAATTTCTTCAAATGTAACCGTCTGCGTCAGAATTTAATAGGTGAAAGTGTTCAAGTATTACCTGAGTACTTTTTCTCTTGGATTAGTTTGGAACACTTGGAAGTTATAAGCAATTTCTTATTATTTTGTGTAATACCTACTTAGATAAATATTAGGACGACTTTTTTGGTGCAGTGGTACTGTATGTGTCTTTAATGCCAACAGATTCGAATTGAGGTTCGAATCCTGCTTGAGGCAGATGTTCCTAAATCTGGGTGTCTGTTCTTGTGGACTTCCCCAACGTGCCTCGGAGAGTTTGTAAAGCTATATGTCCTGGTTGTTATCACAATCACCTTGATAAAGAACCTCGAGATGATAATGGTTAAAACCAAGACTAAAATAAAGCAAACGCTCGCAAAAATCCGGGAAAATATAAGATGGTCTAGATAAATTAAATATTAAATATTTTTAAAGAATATGTAGTTACGTATATGTGTAGTTTATGTACATTTGATATTCCCTCGAACATTTAGGTAGGTATTGTAGATATGCCTACGAAAGTTCTTGTCTATTCTATGAGATTCTTACGAGATGTATCTTTATATTCAATTAATTATATTATATTTAATAGAAAGTAATATAAAAGTAAACATAAACGGGCATAATAACGCTAAATTCTATTCTATCAGTTAACTGTAGGGTTAAGTCGACCACAACGCGACAAGAACGGGAATATTTAATTTGACAAAAGCTTGTAAAAGAATACTTTAAAGTTACAGGCGGTAATCAAATAAATCCATTTCATAAATAATGTTTCGTAATGAAAAGTAAGCTTTTCATGTATAAAATATATCTGTTTAAGTTAGTCTTACCGAAATATTTATTTTATGAAAATTGTGTGTGGCAGTTTTTACTATAAAATTACAGCAATAGTCTTGTAAGAATGTATTCCTAGTACTGTAGGCATGCATTCGACGTTAAGTTAGTTATACCGCCCCATCTTAGGTATTCGCTTGGTATGGTGTAAATCACGTATGCTTTTTTAGGGTTCCGTAGTCAAAAACGGAACCCTTATAGTTTCGCCATGTCCGTCTGTCTGTCTGTCCGCAGCGCAGCTTTGCTCCGAGGTCCTAAATACTAGAAAGCTGGAATTCGGCACGAGTATACATATGAATACCACCGAGAAAGTCGTACAATAAAATCTTGATAAATAATTTTTGTTAGGGTGTCTCCCCTATATGTAAAGTGAGACCAAAAAAATTTTTTTCTAATTTTCCCATTGTATGGCGTATTGTTGGATAGGTCTTTTAAAGATACTATAGGTGTAGGAAACCACTTTTCCGAACGAGGAACAGTTTCCGAAATATTAGCTTCAAAGTGTCAAATTTTCTTAGAGTCAAGTGTCCCCCCCCCCTCTTCCGAATAAACTACTGCTTCTAAAAATATGAAAAAAAATCATGATAATAGCACACATCATGAATTTAAAAGGAAAATTGTCACGGCTATCTAGGCTTTTATAGTTATTGAAATATAGTCGATCAAAGTAAAAATATAATTTCTCCCAAATTTCATTGAAAAGTAATAATTAATGATAAACATGTTATTTGTTAAAATATACATAAGTAAACTATAAAGATTAAATTATTGAATGTTCGTATATTACGAGAGAAACTACGAAACCCTTCATGTGCGTGGCTCGACACTTGGCTAATTATTATTTTATAATATTAACCAAACATATTGTAATAAAATTAGTTTCAGTTTTTAACAAGTTTATGAAAACAAAACTGTTTTAACTGTTTATGGTATA
>DVXP01000655.1:0-18727 GCA_018235645.1 Junonia grisea | reverse complement strand
CCTCTCCGTTTTCCGTGCTGTGGCGGCCATCGCAGGGGGTTTTAGTGAGTGCAATCTCACATAACTCGGTCTCCCCCTTCAGGAGTCGGGTAACTCGGGTATCTATGAAGATTTACCCTGCGTCAACAAAAAAATAAAATTGTTAAGTTAAACATGTTAGTTCGTTAGTTGTTAAGAAATAAGTTAATTTTAAAGAATATACACATTAATGGATGTCTGTTTATATATGGAAACTACGGAACCCTTCATGCTCGTGGCTCGACAGGCACTTGGCCAATTATTTATTTTCCATTAATTTTATTATTTATATTCAAACGTTGTAATGTTATATTTGCGCAAGTTGATTGATATTTTTAAAACTCTTTCCTCTCGTGTGTCGCTACAACGTCTATTTTGACGGGTATCAATTAAAAAGTTAAAAATATGCAATAAAATCGTCAAACATTAAGTCATTATTTTAAAAATAAAGTATTTATCTAAAATATTGGTAATAATGGAAATAGTGCGGACGCCACATAATAAAAATGGAACATTTTTAAGCATTTCTAAAGAATAAGAAATAAGTAAGTAATTTGAAATGGGTACGTGTTTAATAATACTATAAAGAAGAATGTCTGACTTAATATGTAGCGTGCAGATTAACACTGAACCTGTTACTTCTAGTATAAATTTTCCTAATAAAAAAATAGAGCACAGCACATAGATGACAGTAAAGAATGAAGAATATATATTGTATATAACATATGTATTCTAAGAATTCATAATATAGTTTGATTACTGTATTACAGCGTTTAAAATGTGTATGTTTAAAAGTAATTTTAAAAATGTAAATTTGTTTAACCTATATATTTAGTGTTAATAAGCATTAAATCGTTACCGTGGGAGAGCCATGCATTTGCACGAATGGGCCAGCTCGACCGGCGATACCACGGCCTCACAGAAAACCGGCGTAAAATGACGCTTGCGTCGTGTTTCGCCGCGTGAGTAAGGGTACCGGAGGCCCAATTCACCCCCCTTTCCCCATTAATTCCCCATCCATTCCCCCTCCATACCCCTAAAGGCCGGCAACGCATTTTGTAGCTCCTTTGGTGTTACTAATGTCCATGGGCGACAGCATTCACTTTCTATCAGGTGATCTGTCAGCTCGTTTGCCGCCCTATTCCATAAAAAAGCCTACTTCCGCCTACATTCCATCACATTTAGTATCGTTAGACTTAATAAAGATGATTTAAACGTATTTAAATATATAGAAATCGTATATTTGAAGACGTGGTTGATGATGATACTTTACTGTAGTGGCACGCTATGATGGTCGTTTCGACGTTTGCCCGCTTATGAAGTTTCGTATGAATTAATATTAAATTTGAAGGAGCAAATAGCTGTTTTTTTATTGTCAATACTGACGTGTCGATAATTATACAATTTATCGAAAAACTGGCGCAAATGCTTTTTTGGTTTCCTTTGTATTAATTTTTTTATTATTGAGTTCATTAAAATATAAAAAGTAAATACGTATGTTTTAGTTTATTACGCTTCATTAATCAGGTGCTTTTAACAAGAAAAACTTTAAATATTTACGTAAAAAAATTAAGATTTGGTTATTCTTTTTCGATAAAAAATTTACATTTCCCATCACTTTTTAATGTGTCAAAACGGCCATCATATCGTGCCGCTAGAATAGGTTTATTTAATTATAAGGAAAAAAAATAATTTATATGTTTTTTTTTCAGATAAGGAGAAACTTGAAAATAACATAAAGGTTATCGTGGAGCGCGCGACCGTATCCACGCCGTTCGTGGAAAAAAATAATACAAATCAATAAACACTATGTAATTGAAGATAAAATTATATTCATACACGTTTGTTGTTTATATATTTTTTTACACCTTCTCCCTAATAGGAGAAGAGGCCTATGCCCAGCTGTGGGATATGTACAGGCTGTGTTACGTTATTTTTTTTATTCGGCAGTTCTTTTTATAAACGAAATTATCTTATCTTATTTGTATTTTTATTGTTATTATAATATACATATATCGACGGCGAAAAATAACTCAAAGAAAAAAGGTGTTAACGTCAGAAATTTACACAAGCTGAAAAAAAGCGTTGAATTTCTTCATAGGTTAATTTAAGGAAGTGGGGGAACACTGAGGAGATTTCAAACATTCCTTCCTTCAATTCCTTTAAACAATTTAAAAAGATAAAAGTGAATCTACAAAAATGTTAGTTGGGAGGTTTTGGCGCTTCGCCGTCGATATACCTTTATTTTATAAGTAAGAAAACGTTTTTCCCTCATGTACGAAAATTTTGCAAAATTAGAAAATTTCATGACAATCAGTAATTATGGCGTGAAAATAAAAAAAACAAACAGCAAAACTTATTGTCCCATTTATTGTAGAAATAACAATTAGTCTTTTATCTGAGAGCATACAGTGGAACTCCGGTAATCCGACAAACACAGCGGCATCGGACTACGGAACTTGTCGGATTATACACTCCCTAAAACCTCCTATACTCATGGCTGCGTCAATGTACCCTAGACACACATAATGCGAGATGGATCAATTCCGCAGCATGTCTAAAGAAGCTATTCCTGCGTTGTCGGGTAGCTTGTCCCGAAAGCTGCTGAGGTTGAACCGCATCGATCTTCGCCTAATTGTGGGAATTATGACGGGACACAGCCCACTAAACAGACATCTATTCACATATGTTTGACAGACAGCCCTATATGCAGGGGATGCCTGTCAGCTGAAGAGACGACAGCACACGTGGTCCTGGGATTCATTGGTGTCGCCACCCAAAGGGCACAAATCCTCAAGGACCCGAGGTCGCTCCGAGAAGCCTGCGAATGCCCCAGGAGTACAATAAAGAGTATTAATAAAATATACTGGTCTCTACCATAAACCAAAGTTCCGTTCCGTACCGTTCGTTAATAAGCTGGCTTTGATTACAGAGAAGGTCGGAGCGTCTTGCCTTGCTTTGCGCGGTATAGCAAAGTATGTGCTATCGTTCACCACATCAACTCCGTATCAGAGATCGCGCGCGTACGCCGGGTTAATAAACACGATGCCTACGATACTACGAGAAAGAGCGAGAGGTTCATTGCTGACAACGCAGTGTCCACCAGTTGACAGCGAGTGGACACCTAAAAAGAGGCGGCGTTGATCTGGTGCCGAATAGATGTAGTGAAGGTTGACCTAAATAGCTAATCCAGCTACGTTTCATATTGATAAAGAATAAAAAGTACCCGAAGTAATGGATGGAGTAGGTTAAAGAGTTAAATAAAAATCCTTTATTGCTATTGCTTCTTTACGCAGCATATAAATTTTCTCAAACATCTTTTAGGTACACGTTTAGCCAAACGTGACATCACATGCATATGACTTAGTACAAACATTCCGCACGATTTCCTCTTCTTACATATACAAGCAGATACCTCTCAAAGCGTTTTGGTGCACATGCGCTTAAAAAATTTTAACACGACTTAAACAAATTACATTTAAGCAAATCAGTAAGTATAGGTAAACTGTAGCGTTTCGAAGGAAATTATTTTAATTGTATAAAAATTAAATATTATAGACATTGTTGTATGAGACCATAAAATAAGCAAGACAGCAATTCATTAATGTGTCAACCAATTTATTTACTTATAGCTATTTATATATAGCGTAAGCCTTCGGCTTTGCCTGTTGAATTTCGGGATAAATGTCAGCTACAGCATCAAAAATAGCTTCACGCCAAAATTCATGGAAATAGCTTTAGCGCTTTATACGTTCCAGACAGGTAGACACAATTACGCATTCCTTTATCATGTTAGTATATATTGTTACGTAACAAAAAAACGTAACACAGCCTGCACATATCCCACTGCTGGGCATAGGCCTCTTCTCCTATTAGGGAGAAGGTATGGAGCTTAATCCACCACGCTGCTCCACTGCGGATTGGTGGATATACATGTGTCAGAATTTCTCCCGGCACATGCAGGTTTCCTCACGATGTTTTCCTCCACCGCCGAACTCGAGATGAATTTAAACACAAATTTAGCACTTGAAAATCCAGCGGTGCTAGCCAGGGATTGAACCCTTGACCTTTGGTTAAGATCCACGTGTTCGCACCACTAGGCCATCTCGTCTCTACGTAATACTACGTAAACGCTTCATACACCACGTTTTTTTTTAGCATTTCGTAAGTAAATTTACGACTCCCATGGAGTTTTCATTGCGTATTTTTTCCGTAAACTTTACTTTTTAATACAGACCGCAGACGTCTGTGTATTCATCGTAAATATTGCTTGATGTTTGATGATAAGACGTGTATTATGCGTCGAAGAATTGAATTAAAAAGAAATTTACCATGATACAGTGACTCACGATATCTCTAATACCTAGACACTTGAAATTTTGCAGAAATTTAAAATAAGATGATTCTTATGAAACTATCATTAAATACTCAAAAAGAACCGAGATGCCCTAGTGGTTCAAGTGATTCAAACCCTGTCTAGCACCGCTGGATTTCCAAGTGTTTAAATTCATCTCGATCTCGGCGGTGAAGGAAAACATCATGAGGAAACCTGCATGTGCTGGAAGAAATTCTGACACATGTAAATCTACTAACCGGCAGTGGAGCCACGTGGCTAAGCTCCATAACCATAACATAGCTAGTGTTAAATAAGTATTTCATTTGAATTGATAATAATTAAGACAGCTAAGAAAACATATTCTGTTAATGCATTCAGTGTATGTGTTAATTAACTTACAAACCATTTCATATTGCAACTCATATTTTTACATACACAATTATAGTTAGTTATAGTTACAAAATATTTTGGTTCTCGCTTAACAATAATTCCGATATACTTATTCGAAAAAAAACAGCAAAATCAATCAATTCATAAGTTCTTTTTGTTTTAAAGGTTAATAAATAAATTAAATCTTTCTATTATAAAATAATTTTATTAATAGTACCTAATTAGGTGCCATTACCTTACCACATAAAAAATTATATCTTCATAAAACCCCACTTTAGTTTTATTCTAACCATAGATAGAAGTGACTTAAAAGACCTTTTTTCTAGGACGCCCTCATCAAAAGGCTGGGAGCGAATGCGTTTCCGTTCCACTTAGAGTTGACGCCGCTGGCGCCCCCTAGCGTTCAGCTCGTACCTGCGAAGCAATATCACGGAGCGCCTATTGGGACCTCGTATGACGTGCGAGCGTATATTGGTGAGTTTAAGCATAGAGTATATGTAACTAGTGAATTTGGTTCAAAGCTCAACGAATCATATGTTATGATGAAGGCGGTAGTTTGTAAAAAGGCTGAAGGTTGATATGATGATGGCTTGTACTTTGGAACTAGGTATATTTTATAGCGAAAAATTCAAAGTTCAGGAATGATATAAAATTAATTATAAAATGACATAAACACAGTCACGCCGCAGGCAACAGCTAGTTCAAAATAACAAAATACATCTATAAAAAAATAAGTATCCTTTGTCCAAGTAATAAAGTCTGACAAAGTTCTATTAACACGGAAAAGATAGGTATCTGCATTCTGCATACGAGTGCATGTATATTGTACGTATATTGTACGTATACGAACAAGATACATGTACTCGTATATTGTACGTATACGTGCTAATAAATATAATATTCAAAATTAAATACTTATACTTTAAAAGTATAAAAAACACTATTTTATGCTTTATAAAGCTTTCCATATTATTTATTCGTAAAAATTAATTTTTTAACTTAACTGTAAGAATATCTATCAGACGGACAAAATAGCATTTTGATCAATAGTAGTAACAATGTTCATATGATATTGTACATGATCTTACTACACATCCAACATACATAGCATACCTATTACCTACCCACAAAAGTTTCTTTGTGGTTAAGCCTTTGCTTGAAATGCACTTACTCGTAAGACCTAAAGAGTGAAATGCGAAAAACGGCGTAGATTTAGAAAATAAAACTTCTAGGCAAAGGTATATTACGTCACGTCAAAAATCTGGGCCCTTATTCTCAATGCCAAATCAAAACGTATTTATATGTTGAAACACGTTACTGTCTTAAAACCGTATTCTCCATGGCATTGTGAAATTTAAATGTCACGTTACGTGGCGCGTTCCATGCTGTCAAATAAGTAATTAAGAAATTAATAAATAACAAACCGATAACTTTTTTAGAAAGTTTGTTAATAGTAACGGATCATGCCATCTCCACAAAGACAAGAATATCATTATCTATGCTATTCCTTACGTTTTCAAGACGTGTGCTTATAAAATACCGTTTTAAGAAGACGTAACGTGCCATGGTAGGATAGTTTGACAAGCACGATATGATGTCATCCGTTTTGGGCACGTTACGTATCGTGACATAGAGAATACGAGCCCTGATGATGGTGCCAAACAACAATCGAGGGAGCTCTTCATTGATATACCGCAGATAACTTGAGTTTGTGCTTCATGTAAAATTAAAAAAAAAAGAAAAAAGTATGTTTAAGAGCTGCTTACACCTTGTACTTTTAAAAATAATAATCCAATTTACTATTTCATTAACCAAAGCGATCGTGGTAAATTTCTGCCGTAAAATTATTTCGTATTAAATTGGCGATCTCTAAAATTGATAATTTAGCTATAACGACATAAAAATTTCGCCTGTAAAACTCCGATAAATACATTTTATGGCAAAAAATTCGCATAATGTACAAAATTTGAACCGTAACGAGATGAAATACCATTCTCAAAGATATTAAAGTGTCGTTTTATAGAATCCAGAGGGATTTTGAACAATATAGTTAAATTAGAAAATTATATCGAAAATTGCGATACAACAGGGCTCTTAATCTTATTGTTAGCCAAGATCTAACAATTAATCATTGTGGAAATGAGTTTTTAAGTCAGAAAGTTTAGCGGCAGTTGGTGATAACGTCGGCCATTTAACGGCCAACTTAATCGGATGACGTCACACAAGCCTTTTCTATATAAACAGTATTCCATGGTTTACTAGTTTTTTTTTATTGTTTTTGACGATGTAAATTGAAAGAAATTTTTAGTTACCACCTTTTTATGTCCATGATGTGACACATGGCCTAATGGTGTGAACACGTGGATCTTAACCAAAAATCTCGGGTTCAAACCCTGGCTAGCACCGCTGAAAGAAGAAAGAGAGAAGGAAAACATCGTGAGGAAACCTGCATGTGCCGTGAAGAAATTCTGACACATGTATATCCACCAATCCGCAGTGGAGCAGCGTGGTGGATTAAGCTCCATAACCTTCTCCCTAAAGGGAGAAGAGGCCTATGCCCAGCAGTTGGATATGTACAGGCTGTACTACGATGTGACAGCTCGTATTCGATTGATCAAATCGTAGGAACCTAACGTACTACGATATTCGAGGTTCACTTGAATTGCTGTAACAACAATATTGGCGCAGTGGTCACTGCAAGCTGACCAAAGGCTAAGAGTCGCAGGTTCGATCATCACTTATGGCGGACATCTGTAGGGCTATTTCGACCAAAAATCGAGGCTCACTCAGGCGAAATTTGTACACTTCACTCATACGATTGTATACGTAGCGCCATGCGATATGACGCGGCACCAAGTCATACTAAAGTATTAGTCATTTTTGATGTAAATGTATGCATTAGATATCCTGTAGCAAGTTTTTAACAATTCAAATTTGACAGGCGCAATGACTAAATTCGCTTGAGTGAGTCTCGATTTTTTGGCCGGAATAGCCCTACTGAATTGGCCATATACTTGTCTGTAGTATTGTGTGTTTGTATTGTAGGTACCTATTTTTTTTCCCTCCGACACAGGATCATATGATCTTACTGTATAGAGGGGGACATTTACTGACTGAGTCGTTATACTGACCTCAGGAATGATATTGTAAAGTGCAACATAACAATACAATGATACATCAATCCTTTCAAATCAATATAAATGGCTCTATGCTTTAAATACAAACATCACAGCCTCGCGTGTCGGATTGAAAGCTGGCAATAAGGGTACATTCAGTACCACTACACCAGATCTTCAATTCACGCCTCACACATACTGTTTTATATAAATTACTGTAATTAATCGAGTGCCCTAACATTAAGGGTGTGCCCCGAAATACAATTAATTACAAGTGAAAGCTAATGGCATCTCGAATTAACATTTTAATCTGCTAACGAGACGTTAATTGAGGCCATAGCAAACAGAGCCTAACCAATGCTTTTGCAAAATCGAGTCTATAGTATTTTTATATTCCAAAAATTTTGTCAAGTTTTGTTTTTTAAAAGATTTGAGAGGAAGAAACGTTTAAATTAGTTTAGTAGTTTAAAGGCACGTGTGGCTCTCACAGCCAAAATAATTACTCTTCTATGTAGAATCGAGGTGACCGACCAGCATACTTTTATATCTAAATGTAGCTTGACTTCAACGACGACTGTAAAAACAGAACGCTAATGAGCAGACCTGTCACCAAATGCTACGTGATCAATTGATCTAGCGCCGCAATCTTTGACCGTTAAATGTTACAAATTAATTTCTAGTGTAAGAAAGAAATGAGAAGAAAGATAAAGGAAAACGGAAGAAAGGAAAATGAAAAAAAGTAGAAAGATAGTAGAAAACAGGGAAGGACTGTAAAGTGGCGTTAGACTTCGGTACGGTTCAAGTACTCGTGGCAAGAAACACAAGTAATGGCTATTTCATGGCTATCTTTCTTGAGAGTGTGGCTCTGGCCCAGTCAAGAAACAAGCTCACATCAAAAACTGACCCAAACAATATACCAGAAATATTTTATACGGCAAATTTAATGAACCAAAAAAGGCAAATAAAAAAACAAACCTCATATTCAATTTGTATGTTAATTAATTAATCTGTTTATAATTTCAGAGTTAATCCGGATACGTAATCTTACCTATATTGGAGGGTATTTTCAATTTACACGATTATGGACTTTACGATAATAGCTATACGAGCTAAAATTGAATTGCTTTACATGTTTTATGATATCGCTTAATATTTATATCATGAAACATTATAAATTTTCTCACTTTCTGGGTAGTATAATACCGTCGCGATAATTGTATGATAACAATATAGAATGCACCTTGAATTATATTTAAGTTAGATTAAATCTCTTATGTAAGGAAAATTTTAATAGAATTAAAAACGTAAATTTGAATTCTAAAGTGGTGTCCGGAGCTGTCTTGGTTCGCTTTTAAGGAGCGTTATGGTGTTTTAAAAAAATATTTCTTTTTTAAACACAAAAACAACCAAAAACGCGAATTCATCCTTTTTTTTGATTGATTTTTTTTTATTTTGGGGGTGGCAACACTAGCTTAGTATCATATTTTCCCTATCCATTAATTAAGTTGGCAAGTAGTTATTGCATGGCGACAAACAGTGACGCGACTTCTTGTCTCCTATAAAAAATAATTTTCTGCAAAAACAAAATAGGAGCACAAAAAGAACTGAACAAAACCAATAATACTAGCAAAAGAATCACAAGAACAAATATCTCAACAGTTGAAAGAAAACATTCCCGGAAGACTGAATTTTCACATTTTTCTTACAAATGTAACAATTTTACGACCATCAGTTTTCTATCTTATGAAGTTCAAAAGATTCTCGAACCGACTGAGACCAGAATTGTCGGAAGTGGCAATAGTAAACTTTTCTTAGAAAATAAAATCTAAACTTTATTTACTTTTGTAAGACTTGGACATAAGTAGAGAATTTGTTTGGTGCGGTAGAAACTAGAGTATTGTACTGTAGTCTATTATACATATGTATTTCTATTCAAACTGGTAGTCTGGGAATTACCACACTCTTCCAGAAAACCTACTGGAGGCCCAATTACCCAACCCTTCCCCATTAATTCCCCATCCATTCCCCCATACCCCCTAAAAGGCCGGCAACGCATTTTGTAGCTCCTTTGGTGTTGCAAACAGGGTTCACTTTCCATCAGGTGATCTATCAGCTCGTTTGCCGACCTATCCCATAAAAAAAACGTAAAAAATAAAGGTATCATTTCGAACGTACTGAAAACTTAACTCTCCGCCTAGTTCTTCCCTAACTTCATAGTCACCCTTTTTTCTTATTCCTTCTATGCTGGCTTATGGGTAACCTGATCCGCTACTTCTTCTTTTCTTATGCATGTTCTTACGCTGGAATAAAGGTATCATTACGTATGAATCGAAAAAACCGAAAGCTTTCCCCCCTAGTTGTTCTCTAACTTCCTAGCCAACTTTTTTTCTTATCCCTTTTTGGCTGGCTATACTGACGTTTATAGGTAGCCTGATTCGGTATCCGTTATTTTCTTCTTTTGCAAAACATAAATTTAAATGTTGTTCTGATGCATAGTGTAAATGTCCATGGGAAATGGTGATCACTTCATATCAAGTGACTCGCTTGCTTCTTTGGTCTTCTTTTCACCCTCAATCCTTCCTTATCCTTTATACACTATACACATCTCTTATCAGTATACACTTATCCTTTAAGCTACCAACACATTTATTTCTCCTCTGGTGCTGCAAATATTCGTAGACAGTTGTAATCAATATTTTAGGTTATTAGCCCACTAATCAACGAATAATAATTAAAACTTCAGATGTAGCATGTTAAGCGCTGTTTCCTAACTATCAAGATTCAAATACATTGACAGCACACATCTAACTTAACAGTATTCGGTTACTGTTAAAACTTTAACGGAGATTTGTAACGAACTTTAGCTTCAAAGGGATCGTAGAACAAGAACTTAGGAAAAGCATTGAGTATATTACTTGTTTTAATTGTAATTATGTTTTGAAGAGGTATTTCATATATATATATATTTTTAAATTTAAGTTTTCAATTCGACTATATTTCTACAACTATACAATTATCCACTTAAATTTTTCTCTGCTAAAGAATCGAATTCAATGATACTTTTTTATACTCCATATTAATCCTGTGTACAGTTTTAGGGTTCCGTAGTAAAAAACGGAACCTTTGTAGTTTCGCCATGTCCGTCTGTCTGTCTGTCTGTCCGCGGCTTTGCCCCGTGATCCTTAATACTAGAAATCTGTGATTCGGTATGAGTATACGTATGAATTACGCCGAAAAAGTCGTTCAATAAAATTAAAAAAAATATTTTGTTCATGGTGTCTTATGGTTTCAAATATGATATCATTATCAAATTAGTGTAATAACATTAGCTCAACACGTCTAAAATAAATTTCCATTAAAAATAAATATCTTTCACTTAATACCATTTTTGCATAGTTTCTATTCTGTGGTAAGCCTGTAAGTTGATTAATCAACTACTGTCGAACTGAGTTCATTGTATTGGAATTGATTGGCAACCCATTTGCCAAAGTATTAAGCACTAAAACTGTTAAAATCTTTTATTTAACTAGCAAGCCTTCGTGGTTTTACTCATTAATTGATAGTTTTTTTTATGGCATAGGGCGGCAAACGAGCTGACAGATCACCCGATGGTAAGTGAATGCTGTCACCCATGGACACTTGCAACACCAAAGGAGCTACAAAATGCGTTGCCGGCATTTTACGGAGTATAGAGGGGGAATGGATCGGGAATTAGTGGGGAAAGGGTGGGGAATTAGGCCTCCAGTACCCTCACTCACGCGGCGAAACACGACGCAAGCGTCATTTTACGCCGGTTTTCTGCGAGGCCGTGGTATCACTTCGGTCGAGCCGGCCCATTTGTGCAAATGCCTGGCTCTGCCACGGTAAAAAAACTAACAAAACCATGAGAAACTCCTTATATATCAACCTTAACATGTTGTTTTTTTTTAATAAATTGAAAAAGGAGATTCTTCCTTATTTACATGTAGTTACTAACCTTCGTGATCTTCTTTCCTATTTATTGACCCCAATAAATTCTTGCAGGTTTTAAAACCTAAATTCAAACGAGTTTCCCGAGTGCTTATTTCATGTGGATTCAGAGAATGGTCCATAAATCTAGCACCGCTACAAGATATTCATGTGTATTACCCATAGCGAAGCAGTTTGGGGGATTACGTTCCAAATCCCTTTCTTTAAAATGTGACAAAATTTTAGCTGGTAATAGAAATTTTTCAAGCTGTTATTTTATTCATTTCTACAAATTTTGCATTAACTATTTTGTTTGTTGCCATATTAAGTGGTCGTCACAAGTGGTTAATAATAATTTAATGTAAAGAATAAACCCTTTACACCATATGGATTTATTTTTAAAATCCTCGATGAAATCCACTGTTGGGTCCGAAGATACTACTACTACTACGAACTACGCCACTATGGCAACGACGACAAAATTTAATTACCATTTAAAGAATAAAGTGCTCATTTAGTGTATGTAATTTCAAAGGAATATTTTATCAGACTTCATATTTCAAAGACCTATTTTAAATAAAGCACCTGTCACGCCCATACATCTTTAGAACGTTTAGAATACAAATGCTGAAGTTAGACATACTTCAGACAGAAGCTAAAAATAGATAAAAATATTAAAAAAAAATAAATCTATTTTTGAAGACTGTTTGCGTAAATTTTGGTTACCATTGCGATGATACCACTACTATACTTGACTCAATATATCAGTTTCAATTGGATACTACTATTTGCAAAGAATACAGTGACGTATTCTTTGCAAATAGTATCAAAACCTCAACGCCAAAAACAACGAACTCGGTGTTGGAAATTAAACACAAGTAGGTACTTCAGAAATTACAGAAAACAAAACAGCCATTAACCGACCTTCACGTAAGGAACAGTATAATCCAATCTCCAAAACTCTGACACGAGACGAAGGGAATTAATCAATCCACATGTTTCATACAAAATTTATTATCCTATTGAAACTCGAAACTTTCGTAAATTCACTTTATTCCGGCACAAAGAAACTCCAAATATATGGTAATTACCGAACAAAGCACGACTAACGAAGTATGAATATAATGGAAACGAAAGTTGGGCAAATTGTTCTTGTAACAAAGTAAGAAGTGAAACGTGCTGTTTTTTTATGATTCCAGGAATAATATCTTCGAAAAATCAACATTTCTAATTCAGTTCTCTGTAAATATAAATAAACCTGTGAAATATAATGATGGTAGGTTCTTTATTTTTATTCTCTATTCAAGATCTATTTACTAAATTTAAAATAACGTCGTCTGTTTAAGTCTTGCCTCGTCTCAACTCTTGTCGTTTTTGTTTTAATATCTATTTATTGATATTGAGCACAATAGTAAAGACACCTAAAATTAACTTCCATTCACAAAACTTATACACACTAATATTAATAGAGTTTTTATGTCCTATAAATATTCTGAAGTACAATCCAGTATACTGGACAGGAGCCGTATTGAGTCCTCTTAATTCCACCCAGTCAGCGGTCACGTGACATGCATGTTTGTACGTAACAGGTATGTCACGTGACTGCTGACTGACTGGAATTAAAAGGCCATGATACAGCCTCAGAGCTACATTTCGAATTGACATAAACGTCAAAATGTTTCTTGAGGTAATAAATAACCAATGCTGGATGACTATTAATAATATTAAGTTAAAATCATAACTATTATTGTTAAAAACGTATTTAGAAATTATATCTGATTTTGCATATACCCTGAAAAGAGATATCTAAATCGGTGAGCTTTCTTAAGACATATCTACGTACATAAACAATAATAAATCTAGAATAATTTCAAGCGATAGTTTAAAACGTTTGAAACGATTGTTCCTCCGTGATTTATTTCTCTCCAAAATTAATTGTTCCTGTTTAATAAAATACGTATAATTTATCAATATACGTGATGATATTGCATTCGTTGACAGTTATATGCGTATCGTACGGCTCGAGTATGCAAATTGGCGATGTGCCCAGAACCAAGTATTTTGGTGTGTCATGACATTTTTCTTTATTTCAGGACGGGTTCAGATCGTTGCAGACAAAGAAACGAATGTTAAAAACATACGATTTCTCGAAACAATGACATACTAAATGAAGATCTTTCGAGAAGTTTTTTTTTATTTTTATAGCATCATGATTATTTAACCTTAAAACGATAAAATCATTATCAATCAGTTTGTGTGTATCTTCCCTAACGACTATTTTATTATATATAGCACCTGAAGTTTCTTTTTCTAGAAGATTCATTGAACGAAGAAGATTTTTGTTCTTTTGTTATTAGATGGATGTTGATGTTATTTCTGTTGCGCACATAATTTGAAATAACATAATGCGTATTGTTTACAATGTTATTGTTGCCATATATAGTTAAATAGGGATTGACCAATCACCATCCAGGAGTATTAATGCTGGACGCTAATTGGTCATCTCTTTCTTATTATTTTGTTTATGTGATCACTCATTTTGCTGATTGGTTAAAAAGAACAACGTTGTCTGCAAAAACATTTCTTTCTCCATAAGTTTTGAAAATCTTCCAATTAAATAACGATGATTTAACTATAATTAATTTGCAACGCTTTTTGGATCACAGTTAACAATGCGACATTAAATCTGACAGACGATATTTTTCATCTGACAACCAACTTGACTTATGTATTTAGTTGTTACACATGTCCAATCATTGGATATCACTGGCACTAAATATTAATTACACTAAGAAAACCGTCTCGACCGATCTATATAAATTTTCCTTCACATAGCTGGTCATTTGTGTCAATTATTTACAACTCACCTTGACCGGATTTTCTTGTAATTTATGTTTACGTAGTAAGTGTCGTCTCAATGAAAATAGTTGGCCCAATTTTATAAGGGATTGAGAGACTGGGAGACAGTAACCCATATTTGTCTAGACGGTACTTTTAACCTACTTCAAATAAATTATCAAAGGTGACTTAATGAAAATATAAGTAACTTTATGTGATAACTTATAGAACTGTTAGGAAAATATGCCTTGAACATAATGCTAGGTGATAAATAGAAGTGTAAAGTCGAAGCAAAATCCATCATAATTTTACTGTTCAAACGATCTTAGATATTTGGTTCCGCATAAATTTTCAAAATAAATCTCTAGATCGTTGATCCATCTAAAGATAAATTTATTACGTTTTATCTTTTGCATTATTTAGATCCCACATCATATTCGTTGCTCCATCAAAATATTATACGAACGAAATATGAAGGGAAACCTCTTCGGTAGGTTGTCACATCTTCACATCAGATAGTAATACAATATTCATAGAAATGCGATAGAAATGTAAATCAAAACATCATACACTAATGTATACAATCGACTCTATTACTTTGTCTTGCCACGGACAGTCTGCCGTAATATAGTTTCTGTGCGATTTTAGACCTCATGCCGAAGAAATAAGGATCATAGGTGTATTTATATTCTGTGGCGCTGTGTACAATTTCATACATATTAATTTGTATCTTTAGCGAGATGTTGTATAGATGTTTAGAGACTGGATGTGAGGAACATTTTGGATGTTACCTAATTTTTTATTTTAGATAATGGGTCTTTACTATGTTCGTAGTATTTTCCGGCTTTTACTAGGTCTTGTCAGCTTACAAATTTTTACACAGATCGATTGCCGTTAGATCTCCAAAAATTTTAAGGGCCAGCCATTAGCTGTATAGACTAGTTTTAGTACCTGTACACAACTCTGAGATCACACTGGCTGACATATTGTTAGACCTTCTTTCTTGAGATATTAACGGACTTGTGGCACGGTTGTGGTCAATATTATGTACGGTATTTTGGAACCCAATAATTTTGATAGCAAGGTCACTTCTTGAGTCAGGGCAGTGACTTGATTTCAGTCCCTGGATTTCAATTCTTTATTTATTTTCATTTGTTTTAAAAAGAAGACAGATTTATTAATAAGTTTTTACTTTGAACTTTTGTGAAGTTTTAAATCTGGATTTGGCTCATGATCGCTGTTATCACTTCATGAAACGATGTATAAAGAACGTTTTTTAAAACTTTATTTTTGCCAAAGATTTTTGCCAGATCTTTGGTAAACGATATTTATATTTGGTAAACGATATATTTTGTCAAAATATTGTTGCTTTTTTAGTACAAAATTAATTTTGTATTCTATTTTGGTATTGTGTTGACATTTTAGTTTATGGAGTTTAGTGTATGGATTAAATATCACATCTGGGCCCGTATTCTCTATGTCACTATACGTAACGTGCCCAAAACGGATGACGTCATGTCGTGCTTGTCAAACAATCTTACCATGGCACGTTGCGTCTTCTTAAAGCGGTATTTTGCAAGAGTTGTAAGGAATAGCATAGATAATGATATTTTTGTCTTTTTGAAGAAGGATACCGGTTAATTTTTTATTAATTTCTTAATTACTTATTTGACAGCACGGAACGCACCACGTAACGTGACATTTCAATTTCCTAATGTCATAGAGAATACGGTCTGAAGACAATAACGTGTTTCAATATAGAAATACGTTTTGATTTGGCATAAAGAATAAGGGCCCTGAACATAAACCGACACTATTTGTAACACTAACGAATATTTTAAATAATAAGAACAATGAATAATTATTTGTAGAGATCATTTTAGAATTTTGGAAGAACAATTTTAGTACTACAATGATTGAAAATTCAATAATATAGTTAAAAATACCATTCAACAAACGACTACTTAACTACTAAATCTTTCGCTTTTCAAGAAAAAAAAAAATCGAGTCTCATCCAGTGTAAACTTGATTCCCACGTCAATTTCCTGTCTTTGTGGAGCATTCAAGGCTTTGTGTAAAGAAATATTAGACGATAAATGAGTTTTCCAGCGAAGCTTCATTTTATCGCATTTATGTTTAATTAAAATCTTTAATGTATGTTATAATTGATTATTATTGAATTATAATTTAGTGATTTTCATGTTCTTGTGTACTGTTTGAAATTATATTTATAATTATATTATTACCTATTTTGTAAATAACATAACCATACATAATTAACAAGTAAATTTTTGCTAAAATATTTACGAAGGTAAAAATAAAACCTCTCATAGTCGATGTTAATTTAAATTGAAACGGTTATTAAACAAGAAAAACTTTAACGTTTTAAAAGTAAACCAGTTCATAATTTATCTCAATAAATAAGCTGGAACGTCTAAATAAATCTCGAACAGATATAATAGTTTGCTTGTAAAACGGTAATAAGTTTTCGAAACTTAAATAGCCTTCACAGGACTTGTACAAGAAGTCTGCTTGTAAATCAAACAAATTTATCAAGCAATTTTCTTCCTTATGTATCCTATTAAATAGATACACTAAATAATATTGGAAATGTACAGTTTGAATTAAACCATAACTACTCTTTTACTCCTCAGGGCCCTTATTTTCTATGCTAAATCAAAACATATTTCTATGTAGAAGCACGTTACTGTCCTAAAACCGTATCCTCTATGACATTGTGAAATTGAAATGTCACTTTACGTGGCGCGTTCCGTGCTGTCAAATAATTACGTATCGTGACATAGAGAATACGGGCCGAGGGAGTGTAAAGTACAGTAAACCAACAGTCTGTAAATTTTCCACTGCTGGGAAATAGGCCTTCTCCTTCTCTTCTTTTGAGATGGAGGTTAAGGAGTGAAATTTCGTTAATTCGTTAAATCCTGTAACATCTAAAATTACTCTAAAGTCGTTAATTTTGAGATAACTTTTTTCAAAACTCCCACTTTTTGAGTTAAGTCACTTTTATATTTTTAAGGTGCGGCATGTGATATTATCATTTATGTGTTTTCTTTTTATTACTCAAGCATCCAAATATTATCTCCCAATTTTTAAATTTTTGTTATTGTCAAAATAATAAGTATAATTTATGATCCCATAAGAATCATCATTCGTAAGTATTTTTTTGTGATGACATTAATTTGTGTTAACTAACTTATCCCAAATTATTATCATTACAAAAAATTAAATCTTTTGTAAATCTGCAGTGTTACTCATAAAACCAGAAAAATCATGTATTCCCTAATCATTATGCATATAATAGAAATACAAGGGAAGCCTCTTTATTACAATGTTTCTGTTTTATATGAAAAAACAAACTTAAAAACCCTTTAGAACTGTTCCTCCTATTTTTATTACAATAAGAATTCGTGTTGACTATTCGTTCTACTAGATGGCGTTAGTAGTAAGTTAAATCGCGCTATCATCTGTTTCACGCTAGTCTTCATAGGGAGATCATGTGTTGCGTTAAAGTATTCATATAGTTTTCTATATAAAGATAGCAATTTTTGGAAGTCGCATCGTTATTTCGAATGCGATTAATGAAAATTGAAAAGTAAATATTAAAAGGGAATGCCAAGTTTTCATATTAAGCTCGGCTAAACCGACAAAGTATAATACTTTATCGAAAATGGTAGAAATAATTAAATCAAAACTATAAATTACTTTTCTGTTAGAAGTTCGCCAAAAAAGTTAAAGCTTGAAAACGAAATATCACGTGATGTTTCTAGCATGATATTATTTAGAACCATTCGGACCCGGAAATATAGCTCAATAGATTTATTAAAAATATATTCTATCTATTACATTAATCTACAATACTGTGCACAAAACGCGGATATATTCAAAAATATAACCAATATATTTTGACGATAATGTTATAAGAAAACGTATTGTGAATTTGTTCGGTTACAATAAAATCATATTATATAAAACTATACACATCAAAACAATATAAATAAAATAATGAATCAACTGTATTATTGTATTTCTAATCCTATTGGTGATATGAAATGCGTCAGTTATG
>DVXP01000654.1:0-18729 GCA_018235645.1 Junonia grisea | reverse complement strand
AAGCTACGCTATCTCCAGTGAACATAGGCTATATTAAATCTTCAAAAAGTTGGGGATTACCGTGCGAAGCCGGGCCGAAGCCGTCTGCTAGTAAAATACAAACAGAATGTTTTACCAGATTTTGTGGGTGTAAGAAATTTATTTTTTCGAGAGAGAAAGCGTTCCCGAAATAATAGGCTATAAGGTGTTAATTTTTTTAGGGTTCCGTAGTCAAAACTAAATTACTGCTTATAAAAATAAAAAAAAATTCACGACAGTAGTACATATAATGAATTTAAAAAGAAAATTGTCACGGCTATGTAGGCTTTTATAGTTATCAAGATATAGTCGATCGAAGTAAAAATATAATTTTGCCGAAATTTCATAAAAAAAATTTTAAGATAAAAAACATGTTATTTGTTAAATATAAGTAAATTTAAAAGATTAAATTAATATATGTTCGTATATTATGAGGGAAACTACGGACCCCTTCATGCGCGTGGCTTGACACGCACTTGGCTAATTTTTAGATTCTGGTATGGGCGGGACTTCTGCCCCTAGACCGTTGCTTCTAAAGATGTGAAAAATAGGCTTTTCTAGCTCTCGCAGTTTTAAGAGCCATATTTTATAGAAGTCAGCATTTTATGATGGGCCAATTTGAAACAATACCTAAGTGCGCATTGGTCTTTTTTGCAGCCGACTTATTTAATATACAAAAAAAAAAAATGTAAACAAAATAAATTCTTTAGCTTTGTATTATTCTTAGTAATATTACAAATGCGAAAGTGATTTTTTTTGTTGTCAAACATTTTTCTAACCTTCCGTTGTATATCACATTCACGCAGGCAAAAGCTTGAAGTGGTACAAATATTGGATTCATTCAATGAAAAAAATAGTAAGGGTTTATCTCATGACTGATGGATTAATATGTTACTAACTGGTGTACGCCACAAACTGCGAATCCATTTTTTATACTTGCGTGTAGTTATACATAGAATCAAAAATTCTTTGATACATTCCTTCTTATTTGCTAAATATTTATTGTTTTCTTGTATTGCTTTTGTTAATTAGTTTTATGACCTTTAATGAATCAAACATACATAAAAATCAGCTTAGCAACTGACATTATCTATCAAACATAATATTATGTAAGATATACACTTCTGTTATAGATAAAATTCATAATAAACCCGCAAATTAAATATTCATGTTAATATTTAAATTTCCGAACAATAAATAATCAAAATAATGATTATTAATTTGTTATAACGAATTGTGTGTGATTATATTTTAATATATGTGTGTGATTATATTAATTGTGTGTGATTGTGTGTGAATATAAATACATACAGTCCACATATTAATGATATAGGATGATGACATCATTGTCAATTCATCAATAACGTATTCCTATATTTTCAAGGTGATACAAAACATGTGGTGCAAAACATTAAAAAAATCGATCTTGATTTTTAGAGTTCCTAAGTCAGAACGCGGAACCCTTTTCATGACGCTAGTCTATCACCCCTCGTTGTTTGAACAGTTTTGAATCAATTTGCATGAAATTTTTGTGAGTAGACGTTGAAACGTGATATTATTTACCAAAATATTTGAATAAAACTCGTGACGTCTACAGTTTATACATTTTCTTTTTTATCCCATGATATTGTCTTTCCGAATAAACAATAGCACTCGTAGTATGCTAATAAATCGGAAATTGCAAATTTAAGCATTCAAATCAAAGGCAGAAAATGTTCTTATATTTTATTTCTCTCATTGGGATTGTTTGTGTTAGTTTTTGTTAATGTATAGTCACGGGACTACGGAACCGTACACTATACATTCGATTCGAACGTACCCAAAATATCACCCATACATTTATAAACATGTAGTATATCATGTGAATAATAACCATCGTCGATCTGTAAAGTTACATAAGTGTGTATTTAACTTGTCTTACCCTATTTAATATTCAATCCGGTTTAAATCGAGGGGAATTTTATTAACAGAAAGGGTACCTTGTGTTCGGACTTAAAAGGTATCCGAAATTCTTTGTTATTATTCATTTTTATACATTTTATTGCTCGAGTTCTTATTCTTGTTTACCACACGTGAAGTGAGGTGTATAGGTATGGGATGATTTCATTTAAAGGAGCTGAAGGACCCCTCTGGGTTTTTTTTTGTATTATATATAAATAGGGTAAATATGATTTATTTCTTTATAATCCTAATCACTGTATCAAAATATGACGCGAGAATCAATCTGACTTACTTATGTTATCACATACTTAAATAAAACGTAGTGTAATTTTAAAAGTTAAGTATTAGTTTAAAAAGTGAAGCTTTGTTACTTGGTATTTGAACCTACCTACCTATTTGAAAAATAATAGTGATAGAAAAGTCTAATGAGGAATTTTCCGGTAACATAGAAAAATAATGACCTCGAAGAGTAATTTTCACAATTAACGTTTTTTTTTAAAGAGCCAGTGATTTTTTAAAAAGATATTATTAGTCTATATCCTTTTTTAGAGTACACATTTTTAAACCGTTCCATGATTGATTCAGAAAGATTGTACATTATGCGAGGTCACGAAAATGTAGCAATCAATAGTTGCAGCACGTTGTTTTTCCACGTGACTAGATGAAAACGCGCAGGTCGCACATTCCAGACATCGAGATTTATTTTTGCGCACCAAACATTTTTTTTCTCTATGCAAATAGGTCATCGAGTTAAATAGTTTTCGTACAGATACAAATTATGTTGATTAGGATTACATTGAACATTGATGCATGTTGTATATCAACTCTTGTTTTTATTACATTAAACTAGACGCTCCACGTGGTTTAACACGTATTAAATTTCGCACTTGGCGTATTCGTGGTCATCTATAGTTCTTCGCATAGTGTGATGACAAATAGATTATAAACTTTTTAAATGAATGAGCTAGGTATATTAGAAAATATTTTTTTGGTCCGAAAATGTTTTTCAAATTATACCTGGAATATTGCGCTTAAACAAACAAATTCACTAGCTTTATATCTTACAGATTGAAGTATGGATTAATTTGTTAACGTTGCTTATAAATGTTGTTTAGTAACGAACCTAAAGAGAAAGTTAGCCTATGGTTTCATTACTGACCTATTTTTGTGTAACTAGTACGATTTCTAAGGAAATTTATCGTATAAAATCATGTTTAATATAAATTCTACCCCTTTTTATTTTAAAATTTACCGTTGATCGTATTTCGTTAACTTTAATAGCGTGACCTGGAATGTAGAGAACGATATCATAAACTTAAAACAACGAAGTTTTGAAGGATATGATGTCTTATCGCAATATCAAGTATATTTTTTCAAATAATATTGTTGATATTTGCGATAGAATTAAGTTAGCGTAGCCTGCAAAATGTCGTGCGGTATTAGGAAACCATACACATTACACTTATGTGTAAGGTTGTATGGAACATCAGTAACACAATCAAAAATTTAGAAAAACGCGATATAATATATGCGATAGTAATTGTATTAGTAGTTACGAGAAATAGTTGTTAGAGCCAGAACTCGCGCCCCAGATTGCTATTTTTGCATCCTGCTAATATGATGCGATATGTGAGTCATATCGTTTAACAGATCTCGAATTACCTACTAATATTTATTATGCAAGTCCCCAATATAAATAAAACTAGATAATGCTATACCTTGATTTGCGATTCATTTATCATTCAAGTAAGCATGTAGAAATGCGTGGACAATAGAAAATTATGACAATGAAAGATTAATAAAATATAGAAAACTGCTATTATCAATATAATGTACATAACATTGTACATATTAGCGCCGCCCACAACTAATCTGCGAGTAGGTCATTCACTTCGAGACCGAATAAAATGCTCATTGTTAGCACTGACGGATGAAGTCCACATAGAGATTTATTGCTCTGACTTTCTGAACGTCAGTCTGACTATAAATTTTAGCCAATTGAGGCATTCGTAATCGAGTGTTGCTTTCATAATGAATATTTCATGCAAGACTTGCATCGCGATAACGCATGTGTGCGGAATGTGACGGTCAGATCTGGTTCCGCGAGAGCTCTCGTCGCGTTCACGACAATGAGCGCGAGTGATAGCGGCAAGGTGTCGCAGTGTGTCCCGGGTGGCAGAGCGTGCCGCGGTTAGGGTAGGTGTGCAGCGTGCAGCGTTTAATTAAGGCGGTGGGTGCTCGCGTGCGGGCGCCGGCCGTGCACTTCCGGTGCGCCCCAGGGGTGCTGCGCTTTTTCCTCGCGGGGGAGGACGTCGATCGAGGAAAGCGCGACCGGTCGTCACCCGCGCCGAGGAATTAAAATTTTTCACGTAAACTGGTTTGATAGCGCGTACGGTGGCGGAGTGGGGGTCGCGAATACGCGTCGCGCCGGTCATTAGCTGACTCGCGGCGAGGCGCGCGCGCGTCGACTCCTGCGTGTGCGGTGCCGCGCGTATGCGTACTTACTTGCGCTCTACGTGCCGCGCACGTTTCGCAGATCGTTCGACCGATGTGATTTAGTGCTTGTGCTAATAATATATGTCTAATTAACGTGACGAAAAATTATGAAAAGTTTTTGTGAATGTAAATAAAATATATTTTTATTATTTTTAATGCTGAAAGAACGGTTTTATCTTGCGATATGATTAATTTTTAAAGAAAAAATAGTGATTTAAAATACGTTTTCAATAATTTTAAATATATCTTATCAGCGAGTAGTAAGTAGTTCATTAATTCGTGATCACTGTATTGTTGTGCTTGTCGCGCATCGCGACATTAATTTCGCGCAAAACAAACACGACGCTCCGATAAGCCGGCGAGAGAGCGGCGCAGCGCGTCGCAACCGCCGAATTTCCCTTATCACACGCTTAGCGCGGCTCAAGGTCACGCGTTATCACACTCATTCCCGTGGATCCGACGGATTCGCTCCGTGATTGCGCGCTACGCTACAAATAATACATTTTTCTCATCGATTGTGATTAACTCTGTTACAAATATTTCGCTAATCGTGTTTTCGGTTCATTATTATTTATTGTATTGTAAAAATAGATTTTATTGAATATCAAGAATTTCGTGAAAGCTTTTTTCAAAATACACTACTCGCTTTTTTATGAAATTGTTCAATTTAAAGTTTATTTGTTTAAATAATTAAAAGTATTTTTAAAATCAATACAGCATATTAAATAAATAAAAAATAAATTATATAATTATTTAAATCGGCCGTTATTAAAAAAACAGGCATAGATACTTAATGAATTGTTTACAAACTGAAACTGATTTTAGCGTAGCTCGCTATGTAGACCGCGACCCAGTTGCGCGTGATTGAGGATAAAACAATATAAATAGCTCGTCAACGCTCGGACCTGAGCGCCCGCTAGTTCGGAACAGTGTGAGTGATAAGTGACCGGTGCAGTGTGATGCTGGCATGATGCGGCACGCCGCGACCTCCGCCGCCTGGACCGCGCCCGGCGAGGTGTGGGAGTACGTCAGCCAGCTCGTCAGCTCGTACCATGATCAGCACGACTGCCAGGTGCGACACCCCCCGACTATAATCATAGACAACTCCCCGCGACTTCATTCGCGTTTGTACCTACTGATATACGTAATTCCTTTCTAAGGTAAAAGCTATTACCATTTCCAATTCCAGCCAAAGTTCAGTCGTTTTGCAGTGGAGAACAACATACACCCAAACTTACAAACTTTCACCTTTACAATATCAGTAAGATAAGTAATATCAACACTATCGACTGCCGACTCGAAACAACCCGACCGTATCAATAACACTAACAACACATGTGACTCACGTCAATTAGCGCATCTCGTTGTTCACATTATTCATGCGCGAGCCCCAGCTAACAATGTTGACCGATTTAACAAACGTTATCTTAATAATGTTATTACGAACGTTTTAAAAAGAGTAAATTTGATTAGATTGACCGCGCTCGTAAATAATCTCGGCTGCGACATAAATCTCATTAGACGTGACGCCAACCTTATTAAGTATTTACTTACAAATGTGTCGTTCAATAAGACACTAATACACTACATAGAGTAGTACCTACCGAATTGTTTTGTGTTAAACAAGCAGTTGAACGCGTCTTTGCTTATGCCAACCTATTGTGCAATGAGCATACAAAGGTATCCCATTCACTCCATAGGAAAGAAATTTTGTAAAATCCGTTGTAAGTGAATCTCTGTTCTGCAGAATAAACGTTCTTGTCAAAATTCATATCATGGCAAGTCTCTTACATAATTTTATCGACTAAGCTATTAAGTTATCAAAGCACGATCCGATCGTTAATTTCAAAATGGCCGTTTGAAAAATCTATCGTATAACAAGATGTTCTAAAAGATTACGTTATACGAATGTGATTGTTTGGTGAGCTTCTGTTCGTTGAACCTATTTATAAGGCAACCAATAAAATGCCACGTAATAGACAGATCAAACTTGCTTCATTTGACCATGAAATTGTGATCGAGCGAGCGTGACCGCGTCGCGTGTTTAGACATGGTGTGCATACATCCACATAAATGTCCATGAGCATCTTATAAAACGATTGATTTCACATCAAAAATATAAATCAAAATGAGAACCTTCTTTTGGTGTCTGTTCAATATGTGCGACTCTCCTTTTGGGAGAATACGCAATACAATTAATTGATTGTAGAGTAACGTTAATAAGCGTGGGCGACTTAATTTCATTCGACTCATCTCGGTAATCACTTTTAATGAGTACGCCTTACGGTTAACCTTTACAGTCGTATTGTTTTTGTCTCGCGCAGGCTAAACGAACCGAAAATATTAAACGAAAGCTCTAATTCAGTATTTTATATGTATGCATAATCTTGACATAATACGGCCTCTGATAACGTTTATGCGATCTCTGATGTGATAGTTGACCTTCATTATTGCTCGGTTTTTTATTGGCATAGGTATAAAATCGCGAATCCGGTTGTTAAACAAGAATACAAAATAAAAAAATATTTTAAACAAAAAATTTTAAAATTTTCTGTTGTTATTAATAGATGTCATTGATCGTTTCAAGGATATTCGATATTAACGACTTTTCACATCAGCATTTATCTCGTTTAAATTGTGCGAATATAATAACACATCGGAACGTATTCTCGAAGATAACATTGACATTGAATTCATTATTTTAATAATGCTGTAAATCAACTTCTCGATTCGTGTTTTTATAACGATGAAACTCGCAGTGACTAATGAATCTATTAATAACGTCGTTTTCTACTCGGGACATTTGTCATTACAACTCCTGGTAATAGGAGTTTTTGCCGCATAACTAGATCATTATAAAAGAAAATGGAGGAATGCGATGTGCCGGCAGACCCGAGTCTCGCATCTGATTGATGTGCGTCGCCGTTAAAGCCCTGTAGATCTTATCTTGGTATCTAATAGCTTTAACGAGATTACGGTACCCCACTTGTTCGATTTACATCTCTTCCTGATTATTATCGAACGGTTCGGCGTTATCACTGTTTACCTTAACAGATGTTGTAAACGTGCCACATTAAAATAAGTACGTTTCCGTAAATATTTCCTTGTTCTCTAAGTATTGTTTCATTACACGCTCTCAGAGAACGCCTCTCATTGCGAACGACTTTAATGACCGATTATGCAATACGTTAGTGCCATCTAAAGATGGCGATGATTCAATGCCATGTGTATGTCGATGAACATCGTTATATGATATTATTTTAAACAGTTTGCAGTGTAAGATAATAAGATAAATATCATTAAATATTTGTATTGAAATATAAATATTTGCCTGATTGATGCCTTATTGTAATATTTTCAATTGTTTTCTTAATTGTTCATATTGTTTATCTCAATTCACAATGCTCTTTCATTCGTTTTTTGAATAATATGGTACGTAATATCTAAACTATTAAATCTTACAGAATAATAATGCCGGTTTATGAACGAACATTTGCGACGTTTATTCAAAAGGTGCGTGCTTACATTAATGCCGGTGCGGCTCGTACGTAGCGGTCGTATTGCATTTTGCGGTATTTGACGAGTGTTGAATTTGCAGACGCGCTTATGACGGCGGCGGGAGGAGATGGAGATGGTAACTTAAACCGGTTGGACACCTTTAACGTGGCGACTGCCGGCTTTTGGTGACATCCGCAAAAACTGCACGACCACATGCGCAATTTTCGGCACATTCTTAATCGAGACATGTATTTTCAAGTTCAATGTTAAAGATTGCTTCTAACCTCGATCATTAGACGGTGCATCGATTTCCCTCGCGCCGAGCCGATATTTAAACCGGTTAGACTCTTGTTTGTATATCTAGATGATTATGAACTCTTGTCTGCAAATATAGCATTTCTACTTGCCAATAGAGAGACGGAATTTAATGATTCAATTAAAATAACTGATTCCATTTCCATCGAGAGAACTACATTCTCAATGAAGAAACATTAGTTATGATTTTATTAGCTATTCTTCTAGTATATTAATCGTACGTTGTGGTTATGAAAAATTCGTAAAGCGAGACAGGTAACGTTGTGAGAGAATGCAGTTTGATTGTATGCGAGTGTATTCGACACGTTTGCGCTCACACTTGGTCACATCGGTTAAATGCACCATTACTGCATGCTTATATTCAATCGGTCTCCTTTATAAGTAATTCGCCGACCCTCATACGGGCCTTTTGTAAACGCTTTCAATCAGGCTGCTCATGTGCCAATTAAATATTTATGAGGGTCTTCTACTGTATTTAGCGGTGTCTCGGGGCTTATAGTTTTTCGTTTTATAAGACTGCCTTTCCAGGTCATTGATTTTCGACGGCCCACGGCTCTTACGTAATTGTTTAATTTTATTCATCTTGTTTATCTTCTTGAAAGAAAATGTCATCTAACGTGTCTTCAATTTATGCCTCCACATGTGAACTTTATGATCGGAGTGGGCGGTTAATTTGTTAGTCGCCGAGATTTATCTCTCGTAAGTGTTAAGTTGTTATGGTTTTAAGTGGTAAACTTGGTAGAATCAGGGATTATTGCGTATTAACGACGCGTCGAGTAGGCGCACGGGGAATCGGGATAAGCCGGTCCAACGGCCATCTTAGTTTTGCGTCGTTTAATATAGCCCCTGCGACAACTGCACGCCTCAATAGGGCTGACAGCCATGATATACCTGTTTGCATAGGAGTACATTCGAGGAGCATTGAATATAAATCGCCCGTTATCATATCTAAGCTGCAAGCACGATCGCTTATTCATATAATATTGAAACATTTTCCCACGCTTATTTTACAAGTTTAGTTTCGGTTAAATATTTTAATGTTAAAAATAAGGTTTCTAATTTTAACGACATCGAAAAATCGTATTAGTTCGTATAATACCATTTTGTTTAGATTTATTTTTAGAAAATAATGTAATTAAATCAATAGATTACAGTGCGTCCAGAAATATTAAATGCTATCGATAATATAATCCAGCCCTAGCTACTGATCGGGTAATGCAAAACGAGGCTCGGGAATAAATCGTTTACATGGTTGTCGGCGTAAACTGGTCTCAGTATTCGTCGCGCGGCAAAATACGGAGGTAGGAAGCTATCGGCTCCACTGCACTCGTCATATCCCGATTGCTTTGCATCAGCAAATATTAATATGCACTACAAATTTATAGGCTTTTATAGTCCCAAAAAATATGAATGACATGCAGGATGAGTTCAGTCATATCACGATCGTACAGCAGTTAAGTGAACCGATTCATCTGATCGTAGAATACCACATCTGATTATAGTGTACGCACAATGTTGGTACATTTGTGCGGTTGGTACAGCTTGTAGCCGTGCAGTGGCGGTCTTATCTTACCATTAGAGTTATTACGGGTCGGTATCTCGCCCATCGCACCGCTTCGATTGTTTCTGAACCCGCCACAAAGCCGGGCGCTACACCGTAATTGACCACTGTTTACTTCCATGGCGAAGTCTTATTTTATGCATTATTCTGCGGTCGCAACGTTTAAAATATCTTTCCGCTAACAAGGAAGTATTTCAGCTCGAAGAATTTTTTGCACTTTTTTTCTGCTCGTCGGTCACCTTGAACCGTTCCAATATTATAGCACTCAATTGCGCATACGCTACGCTGTACGACATTTTATGGTTCTTATTCTTTATATTTTGTTTGATTATAGCTGCAACAATGGATCGTATTGATATTTATAGCAATAGCAGCTGCCGTTTCGATTTTCTCGGTAATTCAATAAATGCTCGGATAATTCGTTGAATTAAATTCTTTCAATAATATTGATCGACGGATTCATTGGTTTCGAATATTCACGTAGATGCAAATAGGTGTTGTAAGTTATCGCTGTTGTTTTGTTCCTGTTGTAAAATAAATTGCTGTTTATAAACCATTCCCGTTGAAATTTATTAGTTGCTTTCTGTGTAAATTGCGATGAAGTATGCGAAGTTCATTGGTAGATAGTGCCGGATGATTGCCGCCCACACGTCTCTCAAGTTCAGCATAGTTCTATGCCATGTCACTTATCATTAATAGTAATGGAATAGACGAGACGTTGGACATATTTACTTAGACAATCCTATAAAAATCCATTTGCTATGAAAATATATTTTCGAAAAAATATAAAATTTACCAAACTGAATTAAATAGTGTGCAAATATTATATCGACAAATTGATTATATTATTGATGATAAAAAATTGATAATTTAATATTGTTTGTTTACCCATAACGTTTAGCAGCATTATTTTAATTACAGCAAGTTTAGATAGAATCATCTTTATGGAAGACGTTTAGTAGAACTAAATCTGGATGAATAATAACGACCATCGTATTTAACTTTACGGTATCGGAGCGTCCTTGGATGCATCTCCTCAATTAGCGAGGGCGGTGATCGGAACCATCGTATCCGCGTGTGCCGGCTGACGCGTGGGAATGCAGTACCCCTACCTCCCCTTGCCACATAAACAAAGCATCGGGAGCCGTATCGCGTAAAGAATTCCTTTATCTATCACGTAGATGTCCGTTTTAATTTAATTTCGCTTCTGGTTATATGAAACGAAGTCTCATGTATACATTTTCTATTACATTTTCCCGTAAAAGTGGAGCATTCGTTGTATTTTTGTCAAGTGGAATATTACCTGTGAGTTTTGTAATTCAATCGCCCCATCTGACTTTATAATATCGGTTTTTCACGGGACAGATTCGTAGACGTTTTAATCAAAAAATTTCAATATTATCTAAAATTCTAAAGCCTAAAATGAGAATTGTTTTTTAAGAATTAGGTATTTATGTTGTTCACGTTCTAGCAGTTTTTCATTTTATTCGTGATTTTGTTGTCAATCCAACATTAGTTATTAATGTCTATCACGTTGTTGGCATTATGGTAATTTGCGGTCATTACAATTATCCTGTATAATTATTTCGTAATTAATCATTAATTACTTCATTGTTATTAACATAGGATTGCTACAGCAGTAAGCCATTCAAGATGCATTCATAGAATGAAACGTTAAATTATTGTAATGTAGGTGAGTTTTCTAGCGTCATAATTTTATTGAATATAGTGATTTTATATCCTTATGTCCTTCAGTATTAACACAAATGTAAAAATTAGCCAGAATGTTTATTTTTTAAAAGTGTTTCTCAATTTCGCTCCGAGTTTAGCTACAACAACAGGTCAAGTATAAGGTTTCGAGCTGATTGTAGGTGCGACTTTATGATCGCATGCTTCTGCGCGCTACTATTGTTCTAATAGGGCCTCGGCCCTCCTCTCGCGTACTAACACCCGTCTTGTTACTCGCCGACTTGAGGTCACGCGTTCAACTTGATCTCCGTCGATTCTCCACGCTTTTATGGGAATTGTTCGGATGATTACTTAACCGTGCATTTTATGCCGAGTGTTACTTAACCGCTATTAATTAATCGTTTGAGTTTATAATTGGACTCTTATCGTATTAAGAATTTCTTACATAGAGCTATATTAAGTATATATTTAGCATTTGCTTAACAGGTCTGCGATCACGTTCAAAGTCAGCTCGGAGTGCAGACAACGGTAATCGTGCAGCGACTATCGCAGTCAATTAATCTCAAAATGTTTCGCTGTGACTTTTTGACGTGCCGTCCTGATTCCGTGTTACAGTGACGAGGTACGGCAATATTTTACACATGATTAGAACGGCGCGCACCGGCACTGTATGGGTAAGCAAATTGCGCCGAACGCGACGCGCAGTCACGATCTGAACCTCGCGGGAACCCGGGAAAATTTCTAGAGAATTCCAACGTAAATGCTACAGCAGATATTAATGGGATTATCGGTGTTCATATACCGGTTCGTTCCGTACATGTTTTTAAAACGTACCATTAGAATATTGAAATTTATTCGGAACGGTCTAATATAATCGAATGCACCGATTTGAAATTCATAGCTCATTCGAAGCTTATTCCCAAGGAAAACCGAGCTATTTCGTCAAGGGATATATTTAGATCGGGACTTCTCAAGTCGTTGGTTATTCAAATGAGACAACGTTCTTAGTCGATTATATCGCGTAACGGATAAGGAAGTTGCGGTCTGCTATCTTGTCATCGCCGGGAATACTGCCACTACGTCGTGAACGTTGTGCATAGCGCGGTACTTCATTACTAACAAGCTATATAGTCGTATAAAATATGATTTCTCAATGCCCGTTAAGACTTACTCCCTTTTCACAGCAGCTTAAGAAAGCGACCAGTTCTAAGCTGGCTTTCTTGCGATTACCGCTTATCGCAAATCATTATTTGCCGTTTCGAGAATCGGAATGCAGAATCAGTAATAGTATAAAATCTGAGATAAGTGTTGTTAAATATACTATTCACGTCGTTTGTCTTATTTAATGCATGTAGTGCTACATTATTATGATTAAAAGAATAATCATAAAGTTAGAAATATGAAAAATAGTAGGAATATTCTGAATATAATTTCTCATTATGAAATTACGAATCGCCTAGTGAATGCCTTTTGAAACGAACCTAATTCACAAACAGGTATTCCCTACTACAAACAATTTCAAATGCATGAATACATTAAGGGTTTGAGTGTTATTGGTATTATTACACGAATTTTCCGTCCATTTCGCGCCCTAATGTGTACGCCTTAATTAGTTCGGATCTGTAGATTATGATCTACCTCCGTTAGTGGGCGCCTAATTCTGAGTCACGGGCGCCGGGCCGGTGCGAAGCTTTACTTTGTCATCATGCAAGGTTGACAAATTGTACCTAACGTACGAATGTTGTTGTTTGTTTTTTCTTTATAGAAATATTAATTGAGATTCAAGTAATGTGATTACTAAACAAACAAATAAAAGTTGATTACTCGGTAGAATTTGAGAGACTTGTATAATGTGACGAATTTCAAGGAAAATAAAAGATACGTTGAAATTTTATAATCGTACCATTATTTTGATAAAAAAGAAATGCAAGGGAAGCAAACTATGCTTTTACAGTTAAGTCTTAATGCCGTTTATACTACTGATTAATTAGTTTTACTTCATAAACTGAGTAATTTTTCTGAAATGTAAAAATTAATGAGGCGTAAGCATTTTTTCCTTAATAGAACTTATCGTAGTAATTAAAGCGTCTATCAGTCAAAACGAGTCAATAGGTTAGTCGGTAACAGTCCAGGTCGGTGTGCATCGGTGCCTGCCCTCCCGGAACGAGGCAACCCTCCGTACGCCCACATGACTTGCCTACACGTTGATACAAATGAAAGGCACGTTTCTTGTGTTATTAACGAGTATCATTGTAATTGATGCTTTTCCGATCGCGGATAGAACAGCTTATAGAGTAAATGTATGTGTTTAACGCTTTATTTAATAGTTGAAAAATATATGTAATGTGTATGTATAACCTTGATCTAGTTATTGATTTATTAAGTGATATTAGTTTTGTTACTGACTGTTTATTTTGTCAAATGTAAATGTTATTCATATGCGTAAAGAAATACGTTTTTTTTTAATTATATTTTGAATTCATTGAAAATAATTTGGTTAATGAGTTTTTTGTTTATGTTTTCGTGTGATATATTTAATATTTAAGGTAATTAGGTATTTGACTGATCTTAGTAATTGATTAAATTATTTTTAATTATTACCTATAAAGGCGTAAAATAATATTATCTATGCGAATGTCAAAAAAATACCCTTAATTTAACTAAAGTACTTATAGTACCTACTTATTTAATCTTAACTTATTTTGACATGTTCGTAAACGCGGGCAGTAAAACTTCCTATTCCTAACACGTAAATATAACATTTGTATAAAATATTTGCAGTAATTCACCGTGTTATTACCGAACGATTTACTGAATTGTTTAATAGATTTGATATTTTCGTTGAACTGCGGTGTAATTTTGTTGTCAGTTATCAGTCGATTCGGATAGAAATATCAAATAGGTACGCTATAGGTACTAAAGGTTACATAGAACGTATCATTCGTAAGTGGAAAATTTATTCACATATAAAATTTACTTTAAACATTAGGTAGGTTTATCTTAAAAGGAAAACAATAAAACGAATCGTATAATAAGATGTAAGCAAAACATTTTTTAAACGGAATAATTTTTTGCGAATGCAAAACGAGTCACAGGAAAAACCTCGTTTCGATATCACACATGTCTCGGTTTTACAACATTGTTTAAAGTAGGTATGTATTTTAAAATGGCCGCTGTAACGTCAAGATGCTCGTGGTCATCATCCAGTCACTTAATATTCACGATTGTATCTCGTAAAGTTCGACATTAAATACTGCGGACGATACGTAAAACACTTTCCCTTCTTAATGTAAAGCATTAATATTTATATACTAATAACATTAAATAATATTATCTTTAATCGAATTCCATCTTTGTGATAATGATCTTAAAAACTCAAAATATGCGCGTTCGAATAGTTAATCAGATATTTAATATACATAATTAATAGTAATAGTAATTTATAACATTTTTTAGACTTTAATACTTTTATATTAAACTATGTATTTTAATCTCCTAATACAGCATGATTTTTAATTTTTAATATTATTTAATTAAAACGATGAATGTAACTTTTTCTACATTTTAAGCCTATATTTTCAATTATTAAAATTTTAAGAGAATACATAATATCAAAATACATTCTTAAATAAATAGCTTTTATTTATTAAAAACTCGTTTTCATAAATAAAAAAAGACAAATTGTCACCGCCGTACCTCCATGTGTGGTACCACTTTACAGTAATGGTATTAAAATTACAAATAACTTGTTTCTACACGACATTAAGTACGTTTTTTACCTCGATCAAATACCATACACGGTGTTGTTTTAACCTTTTTTCTCCTACTGATAATTATTTTTATTTAGGTTAACGCAGAGTGAGACTGTGTTGTGCATAGAAAATAAATTAGACGTTTTCCTCACATAAATATTATAGGTGTGATTTTATTACTTTATTATATATATTTTTTGACTTTACTATATATACTTTTTGAGTTTTGATTGGTAGAGGTAACTTTCCATAGTAAAATGCTGTTTAAATTTAAATTCAAATTAAAATAGTAGTTCTTATGATTAGCCCGTTTAAAACAAACAAAACAAATTATTCTTGATCTTATAAGTGTGTCCTAATAAATGATATGCCTAAAAACATAAATTATAATGAAGTTATAACACGGCGAACGTTGTGCAAAAACTTGACACTTAAAAGCTCACACAAAATAAAATGATATTTTAGGACTCGAATTTAGTTTTAATACTTTATTGTCCTCTTTTTGTATCGACGTGTCCTTTAAGATGATTTCGATGAAGACCGTAAACAACATCATGGTGTTTTTATTTCGTCGCCGCACTTGTATTCACAATGTGACAGAGTGACATCACGTCCCGCGAATGTTTGCCGAGAACCGTTTTCGTGTCGAAATTATTATAAACCGCGTTAATAATCGACTGTTTATAGAGACGAGGCGAGAAAGAGATGCGTTTTAATAAGATATAATTTATTTGTTCTTGTAATTGAATCAACAGTGTTTGATAGTTGGCTCAATAAGCCACTTAATACTTTAACGAGCTGACTATTAGCTTTGTATGATTCAAACATGTTTCACAATTTATTCGACGGGAAACTTGAACGTTTAAATTGCTCTTGGCACTCGGTCAAAAATACATTACACGAAAAGGAAGGTTAAAAGTTTATAATTTTAAACACATATCGAGTAATGACTTAGCGTCGAAATAATAAAAATAAAATTACAATAATGACGAGCGTCGTAGGTACGTAAAAAGTAGCGACCCAGTGAGGAAGGTTATAAAAACATAGCATACGTTCTAAATAGGTGGTTAAATAAATATCAAGCATATCAAATAAGGTTTTTATTTTTGTTGATGCGAATAAAGTAAAGATTGTAGCGCGATCGACAACACGTGTTTTATTTGCGAATTGATGATCACACCAGTTTGGCAGCCCCATTACATTTTTTACATCGCTCGTCTGATCGCGGGTATTAGCGACGGTTATTTATCTTAACAGGTACTCCGTTTCCGATAATATTCATTATTCGGCAGCTTTGATTGTAGTTTTTAATATCTCAATTTATTCCTGTTCCGATGGATTTTATTGAAAAAATAATTAATAACAAAAGTATTTAATTTTACTTTATTTAAGTACCTAGTTTCTTTTATTTAGTTTATGTATGCTTTGAATATAGAACGTCTGTTTGTGTTTACTTTACTTACACATTATAGAGATATTATTATGTGATATTGCGTAATGGATACTTACGTTTTAAAATAATTTTAGTTAAAATATTAATTTATAAGTTTTTACTAACGTGGAACATTAGTTACAAAACAATAATAAATTAATCATAAAAGGTATTCGCATGTAGAATTTTAATGCCTTCATTATTTAGTTTCAAATACCAAACACTACATGTGCTTTGTGGTTTCATCCGTGATTCGACATTTCCCACATTGTTTAAATTTTATTATTACCATGCCGCAACTTGGCATAAAATTTTATAACCTATAACCTTCCTCAATAAATGGTCTAACTAAAGCAAAAACAAATTTGCAAATCCGTCCAGTAGCTTAGAACATTAGTGCGATCAAACCGCTTTATACAAAGCAGTGTAGGTGTATAATGTTAAAAAGATCTAACACTGATAATCTTTTGTTGAATATTCATAATATATACTTCATCGTAGACACGTCGGTGCGCGTTTCACATAGTATTAAGCTGCGGTTTCTAGACGCAACACCCACTTTGCACATCGTGAACACGCTTGGACATTGCTTTATTTTAAAACCGCAGCTTGTCTTTCTCGTAATCACTTATATTTTATTATCAAGTTAAACAAATTACTAAAATTAAACACGAATAAATTTATTCGTAGTTATCGCACTCGTAAAAGAATTAACATTTATTTTAGGTGTTTGAATTATATTAACATCATAGCAACTCGTATTTATCCGATTTATCAATTAACAAATGGCAAAAACGTAATGATAATAAAATGCTGCTAGCATTCTTGCCACCATTCCACACGGCGCATGATTTGTACGGTAATCATTATCTTTAAGTCTTGATATATAAATATTCATTTGGTTATGTTTTTGTCTTATTATTACATAATAATTACGTTGCCATTTTGTTTGTAATAAAAACAATATCGTTAAAATATTATTAAAAGTAATTTTTATCAAAATTAAATTGTTGATATTATAATTATTTTGATACAATCAAAATAGAACCGCTAACGGTTAATATAAAAACTAATCGACTGTGGATCAATAGTGTCATAAACGTACCAGCTTGCCAGCAGTAATAATACACTCAATACGCCAAATGTCAATATCATGACTCGCCGGAGCTCAAAAATTACGCTCTCGGTTAAGCAACTGTGTAATTATTACTTGTATTTATTCAAGCCGGCCATATGAGCCATAAAACGCGATATCTTAAACGTAAATAAAAGTAATTAAAGATACGGCGTCCTCTCGTATGTGCGATGGGTCTGACTGGTAGTCCTTTTGTCCTTGTCCTTGTTTTGTTTTATCTTTTTGGGCTCGCAATGAGCTCTGTTGACGTGCCGTATATTTGCATACACCCTTGAATCGTCGTTGGCCTGTCAAAAGTAACCGCATTGTCCGAGTAATGATACGATCGTAACGTACTGCGCGCTAGTCGTCTCGCGGCTTATCCGAGATGGAGACAAAAATAAGTAATTGTTTACCATCTGCTCGAATACCGTGAACTGGCCATATGCCACAAAAAATCTCACTAGACAATGAGGTTCGCACATTCGGTTTATCGAGGTGAGTGAACCCTAGTAGATGAACATAGTCTATAGTTTTTGTCGGTGTTGCGTCTGTACAAAAACTGATTTAAATAAACCGACTGGAGCATTGATACCCGGCACGTTTCGTTGCCACAAATATTCCGAATCAATATCTCATTTTAAACATGCGTCGGACACTACGAACTTTGAATCTATAAATTTTTATATCCATCGCCTATATCTTGCGAATAATTCGAACATCTTAATTTTTCGACGACAACCGACTGATGTGAAGTTTTATAAATGAAGTTTTTTGTTTTAATTTTAAACGACATTTTTAAAAAGAGAAGAGATAAAAAATGTAACATATAATAATAGTCCAGTCATTATAGACATAAAAAATCGAAAATTTAACAATAATTCCAAAAGTTTTCAAACTTCGGTCAAGTGAA
>DVXP01000653.1:0-18740 GCA_018235645.1 Junonia grisea | reverse complement strand
AATACGAATTACAAATTACATTTTAAGGAAGTAATTGAAATACAAATACCAAATACGTATTTGTATTTCAATTACGTTTTTTAATACAAGTAATTCAAATACTGCCCAACCCTGTTTGAGAGGATATTGACGCTGTGAGAATTATTTCATATACACAAAGGGATTATCATTAATTTTTCAGTTTGCTTATTTACTTATTGTTACTGAAAATACATGTACAAATACAACGCAATATGATGTAAGGAGAAAGTAAATAAAAATACGAAAAGGGAATTTTTTACTTCACAAACATCTTTAATAAAACTGAAGCCTTAAAATAAAATATGGCGATAAAATATATTAGCGTTTATAAGAATGGCTCCCAAACAAAAAGTTTGTTATAATGTTTAGCTTCAATATTATTTATGTAATATACTTTTTCATTCGTTTTTAAAGAATATTCCGCAGCGCAAAGGAAATGAGATTGATTTATAAGTCGAGTGCTGTAGCTATTTTGCTCATTGGGTTAGCAACGCTTAAAGCTATTAGCTCGGTAGCTAATTCTAATTAGGCATCAGATTTACGACCCTGTTCGCCTTAGTAAATACAATTTTACTTCTAAAGAACTATAAATGTGAAATCGTAGAAATTATGTCATAAGCAATGGTATGTTTAATGGCAGTGGTACTTTCGTCTGAAACTGACTCAGCGTCATAGGTTCCGACTTTTGGCCGGAACTCGGAGCCAGGTATTGCATAGTTGTGTAAACCTCTGTATTTTTAGTATTTTGTATCCATTTATTTCATTTATTAATTGTATACGGTACTAGCTATCGGTACTGTTACGTGATGATTATGTGTAATTCCTGTGGGAACTTTAAACATTTTTGAGATAAAATATTACCTAGGTCATAATCAAATAAATAACCAATCGCAATTTTAATTTTCATCTAAATCTGTTTGTTTGCGGAATTTTATATAATACATTCGTTTATGGAAATGATCCCTGATTATATTAGCCGAAAAGGTTCAGCAATTTGAAACAAAGAGCAGACACCCAATTATAAGAAGTTTCCCATATAATTTATTAATAATAAATATGTTTTATCCAGGGCTACCGCATGGAATGCCCGCCGGGCTGCCCGGCCGCGGTGTACGAGCTGATGCGCGGCTGCTGGCAGTGGAACCCCGCCGACCGGCCCTCCTTCCGCGAGATACACCACGCGCTCGAGCACATGTTCCAGGACAATTCAATCACCGAAGGTTTGCTGCCTTCATTGTACTTTATACCTTTTTCAAATGTTTTTTCTTCTGTTTTTTTTTTTTGAGGAAAGTATGTAATTTTATAAATCCGAGGGTAATGTTCTTTTTTTATTGAATTTTTGTGGGCCTGTAGGTGATTCTCTAAATTATATAAAATGTTTTAAACGTATTTTTTTAAATTAATCTAACGACCTTCGTTTGAAATCTTGTCTCTCAAATTGTTATGAATAAAAAAAGGAAAATAAAAAAAATAAGTCATGATAGTAATTTTTATTATCTTTTTGAAGTCCAGAACGTCTACTACAGATTCTCAAAAGTTAAGGTTTAGACTTGGGAAGAAACCGCGAAAGAAACTCTTTTTTTTTGCTGTTTTTTCTCGTTTATACTTAGGAAGAAGAAAGTAATCTATATAACATAATTATCATAAAAACATATTCCATATGCACAGAGGTTGAGAAGCAGCTGCAGGAGGGCGTGTGCGGCACGCCGCAGATGTCCGCCAAGAAGGCGGTCGGCGAGCGCGGCGTGCAGATGCGCCGCCCCACCAACCGCCGCGGGAAACAGGCGCCCACGCCGCCTAAGCGGACCAGGTATACCGTTTTTATTGACACAGGGTTAATCTTCATCCACCAATCCGCAGTGGAGCAGCGTGGTGGATTAAGCTCCATAACCTTCTCCCTAATAGGAGGAGAGACCTATGCCCAGCAGTGGGATATGTACAGGCTGTGTTACGTTTTACGTTAAATCTTCATAGATACTCGACATCTCGGGGGGAGATCGGTTTATGTGAGATTGCACTCGCTAATGCCAACCCATACGGTACCCATACGGTAGCCGCCATTAGCACGAAAATAGAGAGGCTGCGAGATCATTTCCCATGCACATCCGCGCCAGAGATGTAGGATATTTCTACCTGTCTTACTCGACTATTAGCCTTACTATAGAAACAGGTACACGGTCATAAATTTTTGGCTCGGACTTTAACAGTCCAAGTGAAACAAGTAAATCCTCACTAGCTTTAATCGCATAAGAGGATCAGGTAAATCCTTATTCCTTATTAGCTTAACCGCTCAAACAGGCAAGATGAGTCCTCGCTATATTTAAACGTCCATTAAAATAGTAATATTCACTACCTCCAGTTCATCAATAGCGTTAATTGCTCAAGCGAAACAGGTAAATCCTTACTAGCGCACAAGCGGATTACGTAAACTGTCACTGTTTCTAACCGCTCAAGCGGACCAAATAATCTATTACTAGCTTTACTATTTGCAGTGCTGAAAATAGCCTCTATACTAGGTTTCAGTGGCAATACAAAGTTCCTATGGAGCCATAGCGTCTTCATATACAAACTGCCACTGTAAGTATAGCTCGGTAACAGACCTGTGAACGAACAGCTCTGAGTCGTCAACATACATACGTAAAGTAGTAAAAGTAAAGTGTACTGCTGACTGCTGACTGCTGACAAACTGTATTTATCCCGCTGCTGAGCTAATCTCCTATGAGGGAAAAGGTTACCCGTATACGAGTAGCTGGAAATACAGCTCCAATACAGGTTATCGTTGCCTACAGACGTATGAAGCATTTCCTATTCATACAGCCCTATTTCCTTTTACACGACACCGCCTTTAGGGTTCCTCTGGAATTATTAATTTTCATGGTCAGAAGTGATTGACAGCCTGATGATCTGATTACCACCGATTATGACGCCGAAAAAGGAGCAAGGTTGTAGATTTTTTATTACACCGTGAGGTTTAAAATTTGGTAACAATTATAATTCGGGAAATAATTCGGGACTGAATTAAATTTCTTTACCTTCTACGTAAATCAGAGTTACTACGACAAAGTCAATGTAAGATTGCGGGTTGTTAAAAAAGCCTTATCTTATGATCTTTGATTATTTAGACAGAGCTTGTGTTGCGGATGCTGTCGCATTATTACTGGAAAATCTAATACTTTATAATTATTATGTTCAACAGCCTGCTGTCATCGTGCAGCTCATTCCGCGAGTCACAGTACGCGACCGAGGAGCAAGGCGGCCACGACGACGGGCTCGCTTCGCTTAACGGTACCTCATATTTATTACCATAACACTTAATATTACACATAATTATAGCAAGTCTAGAAATTAAATTAGCGAAATGATGAATGTTTGAGTCACCTTGATGTTACTTAGTTCAATCACAATAACTGTCTCGAGTGTCAACCGATTTTCACACGGATTCTCCTTTACGTATGATTAACAATATTGAATTTACACTGCTACAATAGTGGTTCGTTATGTTTGACGTTATAATTATTACCCCACCTACAAATAATACACCCTTATTACGCTCCGACCCCGTAGAAGTAAACACAACGGAATAGCTTAATTAACAACGAATACATTAATCGTATTATTAATTCAAAATAGCGAAATGATATCGAAAACAAACAATTTGCTCTATCAGCTCATAATTGGATGTCGATCAGAACATTTTCATGCAACATGACACCCACATTAACTGAAACATTTACTCATTAAATAACATCGAACAGGAAATTAATTGGAATTCACTTAATGGAATGAGATTATCAGTATTTCAGCATGATCATGTTGTATCAATCATTGAATATTTAACTTAATTATTACGTGTTACTTACGCAACAGATACACAATTTACCTTTATATGCACAAATATGTCAAACTGGTCGATGCTCTTATTTTAATTGTCACATACATATACTATTTATTTTATTACTTTAAGGGTTTGAAATAGATTTTTTTAAGTGGAAAGAATGAAGTCGGATCTCACCCGCTTCTGATCGTATTTATTCGAAATAATGTATTATTATAATTATATTAAAATATGTATCAAAACAAGATAGTTATAATGATTCCCTAAATGTTACATTATTTTTATTATATGTGTCTATCTACTAAAAGTGTAACAAACATGTCTAGATGATCAACTTAATTTAACTTGAAATAGCAAATTTTTTATTCCTTATGTTTTTATTGAGGAGGAGTTATTTGAACAAAACCTTGGCGTTTAACGGGTAAAAAAATTGTAAATATGATTATTATGTACACTGGAGTTTGGATGTGAAAATACTATTTTATATGTATATGTTAAAATAATAATACAGACAGACAAACAGACAAAATCCGATCATTTTGTTTTAAAATTTCAACATTTATTTATCTTAATTCTTAACTCAATCTTCGAAAACAAACCTCGTAACTACTTATCACTTCAAATTTTACTATAATATCTGTTAGTTGCTGTGAATGAAAGTGTCACGCTAATCGGTATACGTTCGTTAAAAAAATCATCTGATTAATTTGATTTTTTTTTGCAATGGAGATATTTATTTTTTCGTTTCTTTTAAGTGTTCAAGTGTCTCTTGCTTGTGCTGATGGCTTTTATCTTTAATGTTATAATCTGTTAGTTTTGTATGAAATCTTGTATTGCACTGGCGTCGCTATTCCGATATGATGTCATGCGAATCGAGTTATATATCGTGCATATTTATTCACATATTGTATATATATGCTGCTATATATGATGTATGAGCGGCGTGCGGACGGCGTATGCCTTATTTATAATAATATATTATTTACAATCATATTTTTAAGCTACATTTAATACATGCATTCCTTTAAAATAGCGTTTTTGTCTGTTTGTCCGCTCGCTCAGGTGTATAGCAATAGGTTCGAACATTTTGTAAGTATACGATACGTTTCGGGTAGAAACGATCATGCCTTGATATTAAATTATCTACATTTCGTTTTTATTCTTTTAGCCATATTATCTATGTATACTAAATCTTATTCAGTATAAAATATGTATTATATTTACGAGTTAGTCCTTGTTTTTACCTCACATTTATCCGCGACGCGTCTGTCAAGATTTAAAAAATCATTTGCACAAAAACGTTAGTGATAAGTTCGATCGTCAATGCGATGTTTAAACGTATGATTGTATGTTTTAAGACTGAGCCATATACAATAAAACTTGTCCGAATAAGATAGTTATTAATTTTTAATGTTACATGCACAATTTATTGTGCAAGTAACGCCGAAAATGCACCGATTAAATCCCGAAAATGCGATACTACCAAATCACGCGTGTACGCAATTTCCTTAACTTAACTTTTTCCTATGTTCAGTTCAATGTTCAATCACGTACTTTATGCATACAAATGTACAAAAACGAATTTCTACTCGTCGAAATGCATTTGGTTTGTAGACCTAACAAATAACTTGATCGTTAAGTTTCATATAACGGAATAAAATGTCTTGACAGGTGCGTTGCGTCGTGTTTGTACCTAGTGTTTATTTATTTTAGATGTCTTTTGTACACAGGGCGTAAAGACCGAATAAAAGTAAAACTTTCATCGAAAATTTTTTACTTAATTCAATCATTAAAAATTATTACTTAAATGACCATTTCTGACGCCTTGTGTTCTTAGAGTTTCGAAAGTGTCGCCATCCTAGAGGGCGCTTCATATTTATTTGGATTGATGCATCCTTTCTATGTCTTTTGTTCTTAGATTCCTAGGTTTTCTATAATATTTTAATTTAATATTAAGGGCTTTGTTTTCTTTTGTATTAGCGTGTAAGTCGTTTGACAATTGTTAGTTTTAGGTGTCGTTTAAATGTTTTGTTTTCTTTCCTATAATTTGTGCAAGTGCCACTTCTGATCCGGTCTGATGATACAGTCTAGGAAAAATGCGAAATACTTTTGAAGTAATTACATTAGCATATAAAACTACACAATATGTAGCGTTTTAAATTTACAAACGTCACGAACATCCACTTATATTTAAATGGAAGCAATTCGTTTTGTTCGTCGCATTGTTTAATCTTCACCATTTCCATTATTAAACATTCAACGCAGTCCTAGATCGTATCAAAGCCGAATGTTTATAATATTCCATGTCATAGATCATCAACATTATCTGTCAACTTCGTTTTCTCGTTTTCTTCGAACACATTTGTTTCAACAGTTAATTCGTATCATCTTTTTTTTGTAACTTGTCATTTTTTGTCAGTAGCGTTTTATTACTTAGATACTTAAAACATTTTAAGTACATTATTTTCTTCATAAGCATTTAATTTTAAAAACTTATCATCTTTGATACGGTTAATCATATTTTGCAACGACCTTTGAAAAAATTATAAAAATAATAAATATTACAACGTAGATTTTAATTTTATTTGATTAACAATTGTGATGGGGTGCAGGTTCGATTCCTGCTGGGAGCCAATAAATTCTAAAAAAAATGTGAAAGTCATCAAGTTTTATCGTTATTAATTGTAACATTTAATGAATGTGGTCAGGCGGGGGTCGAGGCGGGGGTCGCGAGGCGTCGTCCGAGGGCTCGCTGGCGGAGGCGACGCCCGACACCGACGAGTCCGGCGGCGTGCTGCCCGAGCACCGCCACCGCTCCAAGCGCCGGCACCACGCGCCGCCCGCGCACCACCCGCCCGCGCACGACCTGCAACCGAAGGTACATGTCGTGAAAAATATATTCATTCCTGATTTTACTCTTGTCATTTTTCAATTAAGAAATTACGGTTTTACATTTCAATCGCAGCCGGGGGTTCAAGTCGCAGCACTCGAAGTACAGAACGTGAAACGCGCCATAAATCGATACGGAACATTACCGAAGGGCGCCCGTATCGGCGCGTACTTGGAGTCGCTGCGGCAGAGCGGCGGCGGCGGCGCTCAGTGCAGCAGCATCCCGCGCGAGCCGCAGCAGGACGAGGCGCGCTCGCTGTCGCCGCGCACGGCGCGCGCGCAGCCGCACATGATCCGCTCCAACTCGTCCGGCGGCGTCACCGCGCCCGCGCCCGCCTCGCCCCGCGCCGCCCGCGCCGCACCCCCGCTGCGCTCCTTCGCCAACAGCCCCGCCAAGCCCCGCCCGAGGCTAGCCGAGCTGGAGTTCCCGCCCCCGCCGCCCGACCTCCCGCCCCCTCCGGAGGACTCCGCGCAGCCGCCGCCCCCGCCGCCGCCGCCCGACTGCTGCCGCGACGCCGGCACCAACACGGCGGACAGGCTCGAGGACAGTTCCATCGTTCTACACGATCGCTTCGAACCCGAAGAAAAACCAGCTAAGCAGATCATGAAAGAGATGCTTGAGTTGAAACTAGTTGCCGAAATCAAGGAGCGCGCCGATAAAAAGAAACATAAATTAAAAGAATCGCCACCTCCTCATGAAGTGATCGAGATGCACACCTCATTCGGCGACCCTGTCACGCGGCTAGTATCAGAACTCTCCGAGAGTCTAAATATGGAATCGCTGCGCAAGGCAGAAAAGAAAGTGGAACCACCAAAATCTATTGACAACGGCAAAGAGTCTATTTCTCCAATAGATCTCAAGGCAAGCCTTAGGAAGACGTCATACGGCAGCAATAACGTTGAAAAGAAATCAGAGTTAGAAGGTAAAACTGATTTTAAATCACAACTCAAGAAGGTCGATACGAATAAAATAAATAGTGCATCCAAAGATGCAGAGGAATCCGGACGCTCTATAATTGATTTCAAATCGCGATTGCGAAAAGTTGACGGTGGAGCACCCGCGACGAACGGTACAATGAAAAGAACAGATCAAAGCTCCCCAGAGGATTCCAGGAAAGATGTGTCTAGCAAGAGTGACGATTCGGATAAGAAACGCTCAGAGAGCGGGTCACTGGATACCAGTGGCGGTGACGAGGAGGATAAAAGGCGAAGCACTGGTAGCATAAGTAGTCTGAAGAAGCTGTGGGAGAGTAAGGAAAGTGACGAGCGACTGAGTCCCAAAATGAAGCCAAAGGGAGAAGAAAGTGAAGAAGGTTCGCCGGAGGAGAGAAGCGGTGGAGCTGTGGGGAGAAGTGGCAGTGTTCAACTACGACGAGGGGAGGACAAGCCGGTTGTGGCCAGTAAACCCGCGGTACGCGCGCGTCCGCTCGGCAAGAGCGGAATATACGCCACTCCGCTCGCGCCGCCGGGAACATTCGACGCAGACGACGGAGACGCCCTCGCTGCTCTAAGGGCCTCGTTAGAGTGGTGCACGAATGAGGTACTTTTATTGCATTATGTTAACGGGGCGTTTGATCCTTTTGCTCGGGTATAACGGTGAGTTTCCGATTGTGTAATAACTAGCTTCCGCTTTAGAGGTTTATTGATAGATCTTGAAAAAAAGCAGCAAACTTTCATCTCTTTATCCATACACTTTCGCTAGCTTTTGAATAAAGTGGGATTTATTATTTTTGTTGTAATTAAATCAATTTTATTTTTTGACAATGTTACAGCGTAATGAATTAATTCGGTAATTTTATTCATTGTCAGTTTTAATATAGAATAATCCCAACTACCAGCAATATATCAATATTAAGCACTCTTTCGCACTTGCGTTAGCCGCGATGGGCCGCCTCTGTGGTTTAGTCGTCAATTTTAATATGTGGTTTAAAATTTTAATATTTTTAGTGGTTATAGAATCATATTTCATATTAAAACTAGCGGCCAGAGAGTTTTGGCGATAATCATGCGACTATTCGAAATGTCGCCGTGTTTAAATTGTTTATTTATTATTTCGTGTTAATCAACATGTCGGGATATCATTTGTTAAACTTCTAACAAATTATTTATTAAACTTTTGACATCCAAGCAAAGCTTGTGATACAACGGAAATTCATGGGATCATCCGCAAGTTAACCTATCAACCGGCAACACAATTAACACGCAACAACAAACAGGTACGTCGCGGGTGCGGCGGCACAGGCGGGGGTCGCGGCTCCCTCTGGCGGCTCCAAACGTCCGAGCGTCTCGCGCGGCTCGGCGGCGAGTGCGCCTCAGCCGCCGCGGGGGCTCGTTGCGCGCCGCAGTTGCGCGTTCAGCTGCGCGCGGCCGCCGCGAGGCTGGAGGCGGAGGCGCGCGCGCTCGCCTCCCCCGCGCCGCACCACCACCACCTCGCGGACGGCGTCGAGCAAGCACTGAGGGACCTCGCCACCATTGTTCACAGGTACGGCGATAATGATCCGAAATGGCCTAGTGGTGCGAACACTTGGAACTTAGCCAAAGGTCACGGGTTCAAACACTGGCTAGCACCGCTGGATTTTCAAATGCTAAGTTTGTGTTTAAATTCATCTTGAGCTCGGCGGTGAAGGAAAACATCGTGAGGAAACCCAAAGAAATTCTGTATATTCACTAATCCGCAGTGGAGCAGCGTGGTAGATTAAGCTGCATAACCTTCTCCCTAAAAGGAGAAGCGGCCTATGCCCAGCAGTGGGATATGTGTTACGTTTAAGTTACGGCGATAATAAGGAGGCAATGTTGGGCAAAATGCAATCTAACTACTAACTACGATTAGTTAGTATATGAGTAGTTAATATCCGAGATTACTAACTACATAACTCTCTCTACAACTCTTTTTATTGCGTTATTGCGATTGTATGAATAAGCTATTTGACTACTTTCTTTAATCAATTTCACATTATTTAGTGATGCAAACTGACCCTATTGACATCTTTTATTTGTATTAGTTTTAACCTTTTCATTAAAAAATAAAATAAAATACGCTGATAAATTTAGTCGCCAAAACTGCCAAAATACTCGTATTGCCATAATATATCGAATAATACAAAGATTTTCTAATTAAAATATTATGTATTTTACAGGTAAACAGGGCAACGAAACGTGGGATCTACCTTCGCCGAGCACGGACGCTGCGGCCCACGAGACTACTCGCTCAACAGACGACCTACTCCTCACATCACTTGAACTCTAAACCCATTTCCATATAAAATACCTAACCCTCACCCTGAATATACCACCGTCTACTCACATCTAACCAGTACACCTAGTACGAGTCTTTAAAATTCTCGATTACGTAGTTTTTGGCCACTATTCTTTCACGCATTGACTAACAGCGCAAAAATATTCATTACAGGCGCTGCTAACCACAGAATACAGATCAAATTTTACGTCATCGAAAACTATCAAAACTCGTACTAGGTACAGACCACACGTTACTCGGTAATCGTTATTTATTATTACTAATGCAAATACGCCAAAGAAAATAACCCGTTCCATTTTGGATACACTCTGCCGACACAAGTTCCGTCGTATGATTACCAACAAATACTCTTGATTTAGATTATAGATGTACATTGTGCATGAACATACGCGATAGGATATGGAAGTATATTTATTATAAATTATTAGTACAAACGCTGAAAACTTTAACACCGCCGTCACAAAGTTATACAAAGGTAGTTGACTAGTACAACCTTTTCCGGAGTAAATTCTAAGATTATTCTTACTCGAAAGGCAAAAACCGCCTTTGAATGTTCAACACTATCATAAAAAACACATCGACTGCCCAATTTTTAAATATATAGTACGTGTTATCACGCATCTGTTTTTGAGATCTTCGTTTAAAAATATTCATTTAATCGAGAGTTTTAAAATAATCTACAATTACATTTAAGAATAATATTATAGTCATATTTTATATTTGAATGAAGATATCAACAACTGATGAAGACGACATTACAGTAATCAGTATTTAATTCAGTTCGCAAAGCCGTTAAAGTTAACTTTGTATAAACATTTTAGTTTGCCCGATTTTAAAGTTAATTGGGTTTTTACATTCCTCTGCCTGTTCCATTTGAATTGTATTATTTCCAACGCTTAAACACGAAATAGTAATAGGTACTATAACTGTATAGTTCATTATTTTCAGTGCCAAATAATATATTTAGTGTGAGACATGTAAGTGGCACGTTCGTGCCTGTGTAAAGTATCTCTGACTCTCCTTTGACTAACCGAACTAAACTCCGAGACCAACGATTTGGTTCTAGGCTATATGGAAACTAATAGTAGAATAAACTTTGATATTATTAGGTGTTATTTTACAATTCTATAGACTCGAGATATAGTGAGTGTTGTAGCTGCAGTCGTGATACCTACGCGAGCGGCGCCTCCATACTTTCCGCTATCGTATTCATAAGGGTTCAAATGTAATGCAGCGCTCTCGATTCCCGCAGACATTCCTATCGACTTTTCATCTACTTAAATGTATTAATTATATCATGTATTATCGCCATTTAGCATTTAATTCAATGTATTAATAAAGTGTATTAGACTTCCGACTCGGACCAATAAATATGCATTTTTTTTTTGTTATTGAAATCAGGCGCCGCTGCAGTTGGCCTTTCAAAGGGCGACGCTTGCGCCTTTGCGTTTAAGACTGACGTTGTGGATTGGTTCGTTTCTGGCCTATAATAACGATAAAATTTATATTGTACATGTATACTACGCGTCACAACTAAAGACATTATATAAGAACCATTTGCACTTCCAATTTATTTTCAATCTTTTTTTAATTATATTTCTTGAACAAAAAAAAAGGAATTCTCTATGTATTATTTAAGTTAGCGTACTGTGATACGGCTTATAGAAATCGGTTTAATTATGCTCAAAAATTTCCTTTAAATATGTATTGTCTTATAATAAAAATTGTAGGATCATATGAAATAACTACAAGGATCGGAGTCGATCAATAGGTAACAATTTATATTGAAAATTGTTAAGAATTATACTGACGTATGCTAGTCTTTATTATTATAATAAATGTATTACAATGTATAAGATTAAATATATATATACGTAAGTTTTCTTGAATAGATTTGCGTACAATTATTCATACTATTTTAATAATCATTATACGGTAAGTATTTTGTATTAGACGGAGGATATTTGTATTCTTGTGAAACTGAATATATTCAATTTTCATCGGGAAAGTTTTACCAAAAGCATATTAACCTCCAAAGCTCTGTAGATATTGCTTACCATTTAGGGGCAGAACTTCAGTTCGCTGAAGGCCGCAAGCCTATTGTACTCGAACGTTTGCGTATAGTGTAGCGCACTCTGAACACAGTTAGCAAGAGGCCGGCTGGCGACGCTCAACATGGATCGAATTTAAAGAGGGCGGTTGATTGCGAGACATTGTTTTGTAAGGCGTTCTTTTGTGTTATGTGTCTTGTATTCTACGAGCTTACTCGCTGTAGTTACTTTAATTTTATTAATTATTGGGCATAATAATATTATGTTAGGAGAATAAAATTGACAATTGTGACCTTAAAAATTGAGTATTAATTATAAGTTTTGCCTGTATTTAATTGCTAATTGAGAATTTGGAACATATTATGAGCGTATTAATATGATTTTATGTTATATAACCGAAACAAATTCAACAAATTGTATTTCAAATAAAATATATTGTATTATACTTCAAAAAATCGATACAAAATTAATCAATTATTTTTGTTATTATAAAATTAAATAATGTAAAGGCGCTTTACATTCTAGTCACGCGAACGAATGTTGGAATTGAAGTAGGATTTGAAATGAACTGCATTCAGAGTGTTAACCAGTTTTATATTATTATACGTCTATTATATGTATATTGAAAAAATAAGTCCATTTCAGTGATCAAGTTATAATGCCATAACCCTCAATTTACTGTTTTGATCATATAGCTTATTTGTAATCATATTATTAAACGTGGAGATTTCGACCTCGCTTCAATTGATGTTCGCTGGCAAACTATCTATAATAGTTATAAAATTATTTGTGTATTTACCCTTCCTCTTACAAAAATCAAAATTCCCTCCACTCCATTCGCCTCTGGATTATTTCAACCGCCTTTACTTTCTTTTATGTTTTTAGGTAATAGAATCCAAAGATAACATTCAGATGTCCAGCTGTAATGGAATTAATAAAATGTTTTCTTTATGACACATGCCTTTTATTTTTATCGTTCTTCCTTCCCAACAGAAACAACGGTTTTGTTAGCATTTTTTATTTATTAATAACTTTACATGTAAAGAAACAACTAGTTTAAGTATAATGAATACATCTAAGCTGCTAAACATTTGCATCGCTTTATTTGATTCTGTATTAAGATTAAAGGTTTAAACTCGTTTTTTGGCCAAAATTCTTATTACTCCTATAATCTGGTGATCGTGCTGCAATTATAAAGTTAATATTGTGAATAAAATGGAAAGAGCCACGTCTGAAATGAAAGTTACAAAAATTACGAACAACTTTTTAAAACATGATTTTTGATGATTATTCTAATAGAATGGCGGTACGTAGGCGGAAAACACTTTCCAGTTAATAGTGGAAATTGACTTAAAAATTCAGGGACAAAGCTAAGGTATCATTATTTAGTTAGTCGCAGGTCGCAGCACAAAGATATTTTTGCATCTTAGCTAAGCGAGGTACAATTTTAAGTTAATCATCCACTTGTAATCCGTTCGTCAAACAATAACTCCACGCATTAGATACAATGATGGATATTCGTTGTGATTGTAGCGATATGTGATACAGTAATTATTTTAAGAGTAACCAACTCGCTACATATGGTTGGTCTGAAACACCACACAATTTTTTGTAAAGAAGATACCATGTAATTTCATGTTATTTTAAACTTTATGATTTGCCAGACCGGCAATTTGATTTGAAATAACATGCCTCATTTATTGTGTGTTTAAACAGTGTATCTAAGGTATAAAATAGATACTTTTATGGTGTTTGTAAGCCATTCGTGGACTTATAACGTCATTGAACAAATATCAAAAATAGAGTGCGCAATCGGGATGTAAGAATACTGAAATCGATAGTTAATTCTATAAATGAATACCTTACAATATAAGGCGCTGGACATACACGTGAAATCGGATGGCATCAGTCTTAGAATAATTTAAATTCTATTGACCATTTTGATAATAAACTATTATTGAAACTTTATACACTCTATTCCGATATGTTCTAGTACATATTTTATTAGAACAATCATAATAGCAAACGCAAAAAAATGTTAGCTATTTTACTTACTATTTTTTACTTTCCTATCTATGACTTTTTAACATATAAATATAAACTAAATAAATATTAAGGGAGTTAATTTCTTAATGTCAAGATTGATTTTAATCTCTTCAAAAATATGTTTTAACATATTAACCATAGCCATTTTTAAACAACAAATGAAACACTGAACAGAAACAGATGCGATTGTATAAAACACCCTTCTCATATCTATCATACTTGGAATGAATTCCGTGCTCTCACATCTACGATACTTCCCCAAAGCTACATCTAACTTAGTGCAAGTACACTAGAAGAGTCGATTTACGACAAAAATCGAATAACATACTTTTAAAAGCCAATTCGCTTCAAACGCATATCGTCCCTTAAATATTAAATAAGCTTTCCTTTCACCCACCAACCTAACTAACGAATGGAAGAAAATGTATACGAGAAAGCTATACACAGAAACATCGATCAATTTGAATTTAGGCCGACGTAAACAAAAACAGAAATCTACGCTCGACGATATAAATGTAAAGACGAATAACACGACTAGTGTAATACGGCGCGGCCACGGTCGTGGTTAGCTGGTTGTTTACCACAGCTTGTTGTGGTAGAACTTGACGTCGAAGTAGCCGCGGTCGGTGAGCTGCGAGTCGCGGCGGGACAGGCTGGAGCCGGCGGGCGACAGCGCGGCCGGCGGCGGCTCCGCCACCGGCTCCACCTTCAGCGAGGACGGCCGCTCGGGGCTCTTCACCGCCGCTACCCCCTCCCCCGCCGCGCCCCCCTCAGCCGCCTCCTCCGGCTGCTCCTTCTCCACGGCTACAATGTCCTCGGTGACGTCATTGTTAACATCGTTCACGTGCGTTACGTGCTCACGTTCGTTATCCCCGTTCTCAGCGACTGGACTGCCGGTCGCTGACGTTGTCCTTCGCAAATAATAACAGTGTTAGATTGTTTTCTTATAGATCCGTAAGAATTATATGGATTTGACATTTTATGGTCTTAAAACAAAAATAAAGAACTGATTGAAAGCAAAATAAAAACAAATAAAATTCTTAAAATTATGCTTTATTTAAATTAGTATATAAAACACTATAAATTTGTGCAACTTTATACTTATGCACCCACGGGTACAACACCTTATCTAACAATAAATGCTCTTCGGAATAATACTTCGTAAACAATACATCAATTTGGTAAACCTGACAACTCAACAACTAAATATTATAATACAAACCTATTTGATACAAATTACAAAAAAGGCATATTAATATTATCACAGTGCATTAAAATAGTTAAATAGATTTCGTGTTTTTTTATACGCTAATATTTTAAGGCATTTTAAAATGAGTGAGAAGAAGATCAAGAATATGCAGAATTGCAGAATAGTGCATGATTTTACAAAATAAAATAATAATAATAAAAAAAAAACAAACAAAACTAAAACTATGGATTCGTGGCGTCCTGTTACAATGAAACAATATTTTATTTACATCAAAGCCGCCGTAACTTCCATTAGCTTAAAATAAATTAAGTAAAGCCAAAATAATACAATTCAAGTCACAAACATGATATCACGTTAAAACATCTTTTTGTTCTAACAATTCGAATAAATAGATCTTAACATAATTAATAATTTTATAATTTCACATTTGGTTAGTTATAATTTGAAGATCATTAGTGTTTCATAAGATGTAGAATTCTTTGATAATTACAATATCTATGATATATGTCAATATAGTCTCAGAAGATTAGCTAAAAGGACTATCAATGTATGTATGTATTTTTAAAAGAAAATTATTCAAAACGTATTTGTCAATAGTAAACAGGTAGAAGAAAATATGAATGTGAATTGATTTCGATATAAATGATATAATAATCGAACATGTGAATATTGGAATAAATCAACTTTTAAAGTGCTCCGTATAATTACGTGTAAAGAGAGTACTTTAAAACTTGATAACATGAAACGCTCCCATAGCATTATTCAACACATGTGCTAATAAAACCAAATACCTTAAATGTTTTTAAATTATTACATTGTGAATGAAATAAATCGTGCCATGTGGGAGCATCTACAATCAACGAAAAATAATAATATATAGTTATGATCGAAATAAAATAACAAAAAAAAATATGCGCAATTTTAAACAGAAATGATAAGCTTGAAAAAACTTATTTATAATTATATTTTATGCTTTATGATGCAAAATTCACGATTGACAGACTTTTTATTAGTCAATAATTTCATTATAAATTATGACAACTTTTAATAGAAAGAAATTTATAATATTTTTATAACATGTTTGCGAAAAGATTATTTTAGCGGGGTACTTTTGATTAACACAAGCAAATAAACATAAAAACTTTCACAGGAAACATACGACATTATTTTGGTCAATTGAAAATTAAATAAATAAAACGTAATAAAACATATAACTTATTTTATACCTCACGTATTTCAAAATATATTAATTGTATATAATTTATAAGTCGCAATTAACATATTTAGAAATGTCGTTGAACAACGGTGAATTTACCGTTTCCTTTTCCGTAGAAAAAGATATTTGCCATTGCGTTAAAAAATAACGGTTTATACGGTGTGCCGAGCTTTGAAATAATCCTAATTTTTTTGTTAGTTTTTAAGTCTAATGTCTTTTAATGCCGTTTAAAAAAGGGACTACCCTTTGAGACGTATTTAGGAATGTTAGTTAATTTCTTTCTTATTTTAATATGAGGTGTAAAATACAAGGAAATTAACAAAAATAACCCCATAAAATAATCGATTCACGAAGATAATCATGTCTCCTATAAAGAAGGTATAATTCATTAAATCGTGCGATATTCTCTTTATTCTAATAAAGTCGTACTGACTTGACATCAACATTTTTTAGTCGCAATAAATTATGTAAATAATTAATTTTTTTATAAAATATTAACAACCAATTTTCAACCTCCGTGAAGCAAGATCATGTTATTCTTATATCGAATGAGTTAACGATTAATAAATAGTGGTTCAATAGACAAAGCGTTTTGTATAGTAACGTGCTCCTGTCAGTGCCAGTTCATTGCTCGGTTACGCTTGAAACTGAAAGAAACCAAATAAAAACAACATAAAAACAAAAAATAGAAACAAAAAATAATAAGCTAAGTTATGATTTTTTTCTATCTCTATGATGAAATATTTTATGAAATGATATTTCTGTAAAATTTTCGAACATGAAAATAATTTTTGACTTGATTACACGTCGCTTATACGTACAGTAAAGTAGTTAGTTTATGCCTTCAATTAAGTTTTTATATCTTCAAATAATAAATGAAAGAATAATAAAAAAATAAATAAAACGATGAATTGATTGACCTGCAGGCTAATCGTCGAAAAGTCGATATCAAAAAACATATTTTACCAAAAAAGGTCGTAATTTGATTTGAAAAATCACTTGTCTTCGTCTATTATCCTGCAGTATTTCTAACTAAAATGTATTAAAATTAAAATATTACCCATTGCTAGTTTCTTGGTACGCCGACCCGCCGCCGCCGTGAATAACCTGAAAATAATATGAAAGGTCATTCGTTACGCTCCGACCTTGGTCACGTCCTCAATAACATAATTTCGATAAACCATGACATGACGACACAGTAACTGTTTTAACAATACATTTAAATTAACTATTATTATATTTACCGTAAATACTGCAATAAATTAAGGTGACGAAGAGCTGATTTGAGTTTGAAGTTAATAAGGATTTTAATTTACGCTAACAAGGACGGTAAACGGAACATAAAAGTGGATTCATTTCGTTATAATCGAAATTTATTTGAATTGACACTCACGAATACAGGCTCGTTTTTCAAGTGGCAGAAAGTATTTGATATTAATTTTAATAATGGCCCACACACGAGAACAGGCACGGACTTATTTGTTAATCCTTAGTTGCCAGCAATGATGCTATTAGACCAGTGGCGGATTAAGAATGATGAAATTGCTTGTCGCCCCTAGGTACTAAAACATATATCGCCCTCAATAGATCGACAACCTCCTTACTGTAAAAAAGTTATCCATCTATTCTACCCGCGCGCCTCTAGGAATATGTCTACTTTGTCTTAAGGATAAGGAAACTAACGCCACTGTATTGCACTGTAATTCCTAAACTTTAACTTGTAAAAACATTTTTGACGTTCGTTCCGTTCAATGCCGATATAGTAACTCAGGTCCTGTTGTACTAATTGTATAAGTTAAAACGTTTCTAGGCGCTATATTTAGCGTCTTGATTGGAGAATATTTTATGACAGATCGATAACTATCGACTGCAATACGGAAACAGTCTAGAACCAGATATTTCATCTTCTGTGTTTATTTATAAAAACATTTAATTGTTAATGACACGGGAGAATACTAATCGCGTTAAAACATATATTATTTCTAAAATTTTTAATTTAATCATATCATAGTTTTCATGATTAGCACCTGGTATCTTGGCAGATACTTTTCTAACAACAGACTATTAACCACGCGTGATTCTATCTAGCGGGACCCCCTGCAATATTACGATGAAACCGGCGAAAACGCATAGAATTTGCAATGTACCTCGTGAATTAAGCGATTAAATTCAATGTACCTTCACCAAAACGAAAAAAATGATCTTTAAACTCGTTG
>DVXP01000652.1:0-18744 GCA_018235645.1 Junonia grisea | reverse complement strand
GGTTTGAACCCGTGACCTTTGGTTAAGAACCACGTGTTCGCACCACTAGGCCATCTCGGCTCAAGTCAAAAGACTACGGAACCCTAAAAATGTTGGTTAGGCTTTTCTTGGTAATGTGGACTCATATATTGTGCAATATTTCACAATAATTTAATAAATACTTAACGGTGCGAATACCACAACAGTTTTTACCTATATTTTTTATGCCATTATTAACTTCTATTGTAAATGACTTACGAAGAATAGTGTCCTAACTAAAAATTAAAAAAAATTGAGAATTGACTTTTAATAATGTTCAAATAGAGTTCAAATTGCAATGTAATTAAATTTTGAGTTACAACGTTTCCAAGTAAAGCTGTGATTAATAAAAAAAAATCTTGAAGTCAAATTTAACTTTTTCAATGTCTAATTGAAGTACTTATTGGGTTATTATTTTTTTTTGTAGGTTTTTTTTGTTCTCTTTTAGGATAACACATTAATATAAAAACTGTTTGCGACTGTACTCATGTATATTCTTTTCAATACATGCGTTAGGGTCATTAACACTATAGGCAAAAAATTCTGTAGCACCCCCTTTAGGGATCATAATCAGTGGTGAATTTAAGCTTTTTTCACAAAACATTATTTCATTTTTTTAAAGAACCTTGGTTGGTTCTTTAAAAAAATGATATAAAATTTTGTCACCCTACACCAGACCTCACAAAGCCTCAAACATTAAGAATGACAGAATTATTTTAATTCTCTTGGGATACAATTCCTTTTCTAAAAAAATATCAATCAAATCATATCAAACATACTTTATTGTACACCAAATAATAAAAAGAATAATAGCTCGTTCCATAGCCCAATTACCAGCCCATTAGCACCTCATCCCATAGCCCAGCATGTAGTTTCCATATTGTACAATAGTTCTACACTAACCGGGGATTGTCCTTGGGTGCATTTGTATAGTGTATACAGGGATAATCGCCGGCTAGTGTCACATCACATATAGAGTAAATTGTCCAAAGGGCCTCTACGTGTTGGCTTCGGCCCCACGCACGCCTCCCAAACGTCCGGGACACTGTTGGCCCGTGATATGACACAGACACTTTTGATATTATTAACATCATCATAATATAGAGTATAATAAACGGGATCGTATTGTCAATTTTTTATTAGGTAACAAATTCACATGATTTAGCTTCAAATTTCAACTGCAAGAGTGTTGAATAATATCACTAAAAGACTGAAAAATATGCGTTTTAATTATTATTATAAAGTTTATTAGATTATTTATAAGCATCATACTCTACAAGTTTTCGATGCGATATAAATAAAACCCTTCTACATCATAAATAATGACCTGTAAAATGTTATTGCCTTGTTATTATTGACAATGTGTTATTTATAGATGACTATAAACCAATTTAGCTGTCGGGCTAAAGCTCCGATGAAACTTTGAACCGTCATGAATATCAACTAGGCGTCAAGGGCTGTATGACGCAAAACTTTGACGGGCCACTTGCTTTGAATACCATAAGTGTTTGAGTGAAATCCTAATGAGTGTGGTTTTGCGACGATTGTGTTGTAAAATGAAAATTTTGTCTTCTGTCTTTGATATTTCTTTTTCTTCCATGTTCAAAAAGTATTTGAATACAGAAATGAACGTTTGAATATAAAATTACAATTCATTTTAAACACGAATTTCAATATTATATTGACTCTTTTTCGACGAGTTCGTTCTCACATTACGTCTTTACTTTCATAGTTAGTTATTTATGTATGATTTTGGTATAAATCGAAATCGATTCGATATCTACCATTCTATCACAGGATATTCAACCCTCAAACAGAAATACATTAAGTCTTTTGATGGGAAGTGCCTGTTATTTAATATTAAAGGCGCAAGGGCTATAACTGCTGCGTCATTATGGAGCCTATCCCATGGTTGACAGCGACTAGACAATTTAGCTGCGGCATACATAATGCTTTTAAGGGTGTTTACAAACCTGGCGTGATTTCGGCTCGTGTAAGCTCGTATGATAGGGATTATATGCTTGTACGACCGCGTAAGCTCAGAACACTGAGCACGCCGGAAATACGTCGAGTTTAGACGACCTTATGTTTATGAAACACTTATATTGAGTTTAAAAATACTTAATAATTTAATGAAGTTTCGCGATGCCCTTTAATTTATTTTAAAATATTTATTATATTAATGACAATATTCGAATTTGATTAATATAGCATAGAGCGTATAGTACCCAAAGTACAGCGTTTTGTCATTACAAGTACCTATTTCGTTAACTCAACTGCGCATTTTGCGGTACTCGTATTAAAACTCGTATAGTTAAGCGTCGTTTATGAACTTTGACATCAAGTGATAGGCGCTCCTAAGTCTTCCTGTAAAATGCTTTTAAGTTGTTATTCGTAAACTATTATACATTTCGAAAGTAGACCTAGCTCGTTAATGTATTTAGGGATAGGCAATTTTTCCTAGTATGCATGTATTATATAAATGAATTAAGGTTTGTATGGCATTATTAGTAGGTACATAAATATGAAGGCTAGTTTTGAATATGCTGTGCTTTCGACTACGTTCCCCGTGACATCGGATGTGGAGATACGGTTATTTGATTAAAGCCGGGGCTGGTATCAAATATAGTGTCCGGGTAATAGATACGTATTTATATTCTAAGGGGTTATTTAAACAATTTTTTTTGTATTAATAAATGTTACCGGAAATGTCTGAAATATTGTTTCAAAAGCTATTTAATACTTAAATGTCATAGGAATTGTATAAGTATAATTCCAACATCGTATTAGGAAATGTATAAAAATAATGCTTTCTTTAATAAAACACAGCATGTTTTTTGAGTAGGAAGTTTAATTTCACTCTAGGTCAGTAAAAAAAATTGTCCCACGTTTTAGAATATGCGTGATTTTGCTAAAGTTTAGGTATTAAAATAGTAGTAAGTCTACTTGAATAAAAAAGTTAAGCTTATAATCAAAACTTAGATTGGGGTAACATTTACATGTGTCAACGTCATGCTGTCACCTAATAGACAATACTCTAAGCCTGTAAAAAATATAAATACTTAGCAGAAACATTTGCTTCCGAATTGAACTAGAACCAACAACCTTTGGCGATCACTATGTAATAGAACATGTTAGTCTTAACATAATTAATATTTACAAAAATTTTAGTAACATACACGAGAAGCATTTCTCCTTTCAAAGTTGGGACTTACGAATATAATTTGTTTTAATAAGAATTGACGTTAGAATCTGGAATTTAATTAAAATAAGTAATGAAACCGACTAATTGGATTTGTAGTCGTTGGTCAAAGGAAATATACCAAGTATATAATTTTCTTTAATATTTAATTTCATTTATAGAAAATGTACCAAATATTTTCGTATAATACATAAATGTTAAGAAAATTGTGCTCTAGGCAAAGCAAAACAGCCTTTTTAAAACGGTATTTGAAACTAAAGTTAAGGACAGTGGGAAATTAGTATATTTTTAATTACTGACCTGGAATTCATGACTCATTTTAATTTCTGACACGATTCGATGAGCATTTCTTACCTCTGAGTAATATCAGCACAAATTATAGATTCCTAGTTAAGTAGTGAGTGTGTAACTTTTTTATTTTTAAATATTGAAGGTGAGCCAAAACCACATATGAAACATTTATTCAATTTTGAGTGAATTTTGTGCACAAAGATGTCATGAAATGATTCCATTTTTCACACATTTCGCCTTTCTGAGAAACTAGTGCTATGGAATTATTTCTGAAAAGCAATTTCCCGTGTAAAATAGCATATGTTGATCTAGAACAAAGGCTTTCTACGCCAAATCTTATTAAATTTCAGGAAAGCTGCTGAATGTAGCAAATAGTTATATAATTAAAGTCAATGTTAGCATTAGTTTTTCCACAAAATATTTTCAGCATAAAATATAGCCCTATAGTTAACATTCCGTATAATATCATAATAAACGAAGCTTATTACTACGGAAAAGCTAAATTACCCCATAATTGTTTTATCCCAAACGACCAGGTAACGACATGCAACAAGGGAGGCAAGAACAATTTATACACTAAAAGCCGTCGAATAACGAATGTGACAGGTCGGGCACGTCCATATTTCACTGTGTGTTTTACTTTTAGCTTCGTTATCAAGTCGGCACACGCAATCCGACAATCACGGCCGCCGGCGATGAATGCACATCAAACTGTTTTAGCACTTGAAAACATAACTTCCTTGGTTTCTAGCTAAATCCGTTCAAATGGATAAGCGTATTTTTTATTTGAATTTGGTTTTGTTTTATTTCCAAAGATTTATTGTGATATTGGAATTTTTTATTGCAGATATATGTATAAAAGACTAAATAGTTCTTTTATATTCTATATCATATAAATTATCTCAATAAAAAATTCAAAATACTAGGCATCTAAACATCCATGTCTCGTACTTTTGAAATATGCAATACGTACGTACGTGTGTAAGTAATAAATAACTATATCAAAATGTAAAAGTTGAGCCTGACTCGAATTTAATCGGTTTTTATACATATTTATCATAAGTTTTTCTAGAGGGAATAAAAATCTGTTTAATTCACACTAGTAAAGTAAACATTTTCAAGCTCTATGTAAATTTCTTTGAAGGTATAGTTCTTGATATATGTATGTATATGGTGATAGGCAAATACTATTATTTTTGTGTATATTATACATTTGTTATATTTTATGAGAGAGCTATTATCATGTCATATTTGATGTTTGTATGTTCTACCGTTTTTAGGATAGAGCTAAGCAAAAAAGAAAAACTACTTCAAAACACTAAAAAAAAATAATATCATATTTGTAAATCTTACCTACCCAGTTGGTAAATAGAAATTTTAAACAACAATCGATTAGGTACAAAACATTGCATATATGATATCATCTTAAAAATGCATTTCGTAACAGAATGAAAGTTAAAAGAATTGAAATTTTATACATCATATAAAAGTGAAAAAAAAAGAATTCAAGCAAAGTGGAATGGTGAGTTCGGACGATTGACAGCTCACATGGGAACTAGGTAGATGCAAATTGAGAGAGACTGCCAATCGGGAAACACTGGGACGGAAAAGGTTTAAAAAGTCCTCTAAAAATGTAAAAAATCTTTTAAAAGGAATCTGCCTGATATCGACTTATCCAGTTTTTTAAACTGGAAAATATAACTCTAGGTGTTTTTTTTATTACAACTTAAAGCTTTTACTGTAAATGTACAGTGAAATGTAGAGCTTTTAATGTTGACTACATTTTTGCCATTAAGCAAAAAACATATTATATTTGGATATTTTTTTTTATTAAAATTCTTGTTTCATTAATAATACAGTAAAACATTCGAATAAAAGTAATTAAAAAAAAAGTAAATATAATTTTATAGGGTAGGAATATTTATTTTGATTTAAAAGTTTGTTAAGGTTCAAAAAGATAGAGTTCAACCTAATAGTGGAAGTTTCCACCTACCAAGTAAACATACATTGAAATTAATGGAACGTATCCCGTTTTAGGGAGATTAAAGTATTTATAACACTGATTAATATTCTAACTCGCTTTGTATGAACGCGGAGGAAGCTATGCACAAAGCCGACATGGAAAGGGTATTAAACAGTGGCTTCAATAAACGGCCCAATAAGTTATGTAAAGTGCGAGTGCATCGCGTTACTACAACCCCTACATGGTTTGTCGGGGTTGGGGCGCATGCGCGTGCACCGTCGGCCGCGCACGGCATATGCGGAATATTAAAGGAGGAAAGAGAAAAAAATTAACTTGTGAAGCCATTTTCGTCTATCGGTACCCCCTCGCCCGCGACGGGCTTCTCCGATGCAGGCAGAGCGCCTCGCGCGGCCGTGGAGGACAAACGTCGTTCTGTGACGCTCAGCGCTCTCATTCACTCGTACAACCGGTCTCCGAGCTACGTGTGATTACACGCTATCCCGCTAATAATATTTATGTGCAGTGTTTTATACTAACTTTTAAAGGATTCTAATCTTAACATAGTGTTCCGATAAATACTTAAAACTTTTTTCAGTGCGTGCGTTTAGTTTTTCTACTTTCGGGTGAAGTGTAAGTTTTAAAAAGTTTTTTTTTGGTGGTCGCATCGGCGTAAGTGACGTAAACTGTTTTATCAAAGGGAATCACCGTGATTTATGTGCCGCGTTGAACCAATTGGATTTGATAACACGTCCGTATAGAAGTTTAGCGAAAAAAGTTAAACTTTCGAAGTTTTTGCCTACTTGCGCAAAAGAATCACGACAGCAGTAACAGCTGGAGGTCAAAATAAAAGAGGTATGTATAAATGATAAAAGTATGGTTAACTTATTGGTAATTGCTTTTTTCTTGGATCTCAGCGTTAAATTTTTGGGCGTCTTTTCCTCGAATCCGTTTATTTGGAGCTTTCGTTACCTTATAAATCAGATCTGTTTATGGCTTCTTTTTATTACTATTTATTATCACATGCGTCTTCTTCTAACTTGTTTTATTATCTGTTTATGTTACAACTTTCAATTGTAGTTGGGTTACACGATTTTTTTAAGTTTACAACTTAGGTTCACCAATAATAATCGAAAGTTTGGAGTGTATCCAAAGTCCTTTTCGAAATACTCTAAATATCAATTTTAATTGGATATTTTTCATTAAACTAATTAAGTTTATTAAATTATAATATGTTTTTGAGTTCGACTCTATTTCGAGAGGAGCCTGCTGAGAAAATTAAAATAAAATATTTATGACTTACATCATATAGCTACATTTTTGGGCCTGTCATAAATAATTTTAGTTATTTATGATTTAATAACGACGACGGAGAGCACTCTAAAATAGACAGCCGTAATAAAATTCCATACTGCTTCTAATAAATTATCGGAAGACGTTCTTTTTATTGGAGTAACGAATGGTGAGATGAGTAATGGCACAAGTTTTACCAATAAATCATGCTTTCCCCGTTCGAGTGGAGCTTCCGCCTTGGGGTTGGTAAGTATTTGGCAAGAGATCTCCTTACTTGTTAGTTTTGTCAGACACTTTTATCTAATGTCTGCAATCAATGACGTAGAAAAATATGGCCCGAAGGAAATTTCCTTGGCTCTAAGCGTAAAATACCCCTTGTAATCTTTGATTCGATGTAAAGAACAGTCTCAAATGAATATGCTTAGAATTTTATTGTGTAAATACGAAAGAGTAATTATAATTGATCGGCTGGTTGTCTTTTATTATAATATTTTGTATTGGAATAAAAAAAAAACAATAAAGAAGAAATGTTGATCGAAAATCGAACGCCACTTTCTAGTATGTCGGCGTTCCGTCAAGAAAATTGAAGTGCTAAATAGACCAGAAGCCGATGGGCCGTGAAATGACGTGTCGGACCCGAGGTAGTTGATGAACTATTGTTTAGAAATGTGGAGATGTAGCGGTGTTCTCTCCCGAGTCTTATTGATATTGGATCTATCCGATTCGGGGAATCTATTCGACTGTACAAGGGTTTGATTAAATATGTTCTGTTTGAATGTTCAGGAGACGTTTCCTGGGGTATCCGTGTATTTGTAGTTTAAATTTGATTGAACAAAGGGTTAGGTGGAGTTACATTTGTTTCAGATCAAACCGATCAAAGTTCATACGAGTAGTGTTTATCTTTAGTTATTTACCATTAACCAAATTCTGGAAGCGACGCGGTGTGATTTATACGGCGATGTACAAAGAAAAAATGTAATTAACTAGTCTTTGGGGGGTAATAAGTGGCGAGGGTGCTAAGATATCATGGAAAATATTATCGGTAATAAAAAGGCGTTCCCACGTTAACGGAAGCAGGCGCTGGATCGCCACGCTTCGATACTCCGCTCTTTCACTATTGTCCCTTTGTTCCTACTTAGCTTCGTCAGGCTCTCAAAAGAGCGGCGCTTTATTCAATGGATCTAGTTTGCCGCACTTAATTCGTATTGCATCATTCGTTCCACACCATTTTCTTTTTTCATTTCATCGATAGATAGTTGTTTCGATCGTATAGTTGCTTCGATGTTGTACACTTGGATAAGTAATGCAAATGTTACCAAAATATTGATATGCATGAAAGTCCCCCTCGTTATAATCGACGTACATTTCTGATTCTAGATAGAGTAACTCCATTTTTAACAAACAAAAATAAAGCTTGTTTTTCTGGTATAAAATATCATCACTTGTTTTAAAAATGTAGGTAAATTTTCCTTATTATAATAACTAGTATGGAAACCAATATCACATCTAAATTGTACCCGGAGGCTATATAATTTTTTGCCGGAATTAATTAATGGTTCTTGTAACATACTTCGTTTCAGAATACAAGTAAAATTTGCATTCTTGTTCCTGTTTTACTTCAACAGTTAGCTCGTCTTAGACCACCCGCGAAGCCTTATACCTACAATTTAATACGAACTTTATTTCAAGGAGATAGAATTTCGTATAGTTTTTACAACTCAAACGCAGCGCCTATTTGCTCGCAATTCTCTGTAATCATCTCACTGGTACAAATCATTTTAAAAAGTGTATTTATCTGAATTATATGTTGCAAAATATTCTTTGCCGGATAATCTTTGATTTTATTGAAAAAGAAGACAAAGAGAAATCCGCAGTTAAATTACAAAGCTCCCAATAATGTTTCGATAAAATTTTTAATCTTTTTTTCAACATCTCGAATAACAGTTGCAGCATTCGAATCTCATTAGCGAAGGAAACAAAGAATAAAAACTTGAAGTAATAAATTTAGCGAGGCTCAAGTCGAAACGCTTACGGTTCCTTTTAATTTGGTTGCCATTGTTGGGACGTCCCGCTGGGCGCCGCCCGTTGGATTTCTTGCTGGAACTCCAGCTGATTCAAACATTAGTTACTTCTTATTAGTCCATTATGAATAGAAATTAAATTATATGTCCCAATGTTTTGAAAATGTTTAGACTAATAAATGACAACAACATTTTTTTCTGACAGAAAAAAATCAACTAAATCACAGGTATCAAAATAGATAATAATCAAGATAGTTGTGTGGGAGCGAAGAAAAAACAATCTGCTACCGCAAAAAGGATTTCCAAGAACGGATATTTATTTAAACGATCAAAGTTGCTGAGGGCTTAACCGCCGGGGGCCATATGAGCAGATCCAATGACTTCGCATTATTATATTGACGCGGCGAGCCTACGCTCTCTGATAAAATTAATAGTTGTCCGGCTATCGATGGCAGCGATAAATTTGTTCGTATGTGGAAAGGCACTAGATACATCAATCATAGAGACGTAATTGAAAACATACAGCTGTATTTTAACGATATAATAACTTACGATAAACAGGGTATGTGAGAGCATTTAGTCATAAGAGATAAAAAAGTCTCACACATTTGTAATAAAAGATGTCAAATTAATTATTTTTTAAATAAAATCTGTACATAGATCTCAGTCTTTATATCCACTGGGACTAAAGGCACTTCTAAGCGGTTTCCTTAAAATGCATAGATCTACAAAAAGTGTTGCCAATGCTCTTTAACTAACAACACGTGTTTTGCAAATCGGCACCAAATGTGGCACATCTGTGAATAGAAGAACGTGCCGTTTTGGGTTCATATTAAAATTCCCACACGTAAAATTGAATAAAAAAATGGTTCGCCTCGGCCCCTTCTCGACGTACAACAAACAAGCAGGTAAGCGAATCTTTACGATCCTCAGAGAATGAAATATGTACTGAAATGTTGGAGAATTTTACATCTTATTGCAATGGAACAGGTAATAAACTCGACATGACATCTGGGGCCTACCGAAAAACTGCTTTAAAAATAAGAATATTTATCTTTTCTTTCTTCCATTATTGGACTTTGTCTATTAGTTTGTCGAAGATTTCCTAATATACTACATACATACGAGTATCTACTTGTTAACTAAAACAAGTTTAGGATTGAAAAATTATTATTTTGAAAAAAAAAGTCCTATGTTTGTGGGTCTGTCTGTCGCCAACTTACTTTAAAAACTCTAATACTTTTACTAAAAAAATTTAAGTACCTTTGCTACGCTTAAGTGGGTATGCATTTCTTCCCATATTTTTTAAGTTCTGTAAAAAATTTTTTTGTGTAAGTAAATACTTTAAAGAAAAATGATGGAGTTTATAATGGTACTTTAGCTAATGTATAGTGTAGTAGAGTATAATAGAATGCACATAGTATTGAAGCTAAGGTATCGATAAGCCGACTATAAAATACAAACAGATATAGACAGATATAGATCTATCTAATTAAATCTAATCAGACTTTCTATCATATCATACAAATAGTCACGAGTTAGTCGCTCGTTATAAGCATACATAAATGGAAGTAATAAACATTAAATTTAAAATGTAAATTTATGTAGAATTGTCAGCGACAGTGCAACGTCGCTACGTGTAAATAGTTTACCGACACAGTCTAACACTTCATAAATATCGATGTAAATATTTGATCTCAACTCATTGTAACCTTCGAGTGAAACCGACTGGGTAACATTCCAGTCATCGGTCAATAAAGGACCAGTATCAATGGGTCTTGGGAAAGTGTCACGGTGGAGTATCTTAAATGGTGTGATATTTAGTGAGTAAATGTAGATGATTTTTACATCATAAATACAATTATAGATGCGGTTTCGAATATGTTTTTTAAATTATCGTTCAAGTACCAAGTTTAAGGTAAATATGTGAGTTAAAGTGGTAATAGCTGTGTGAGAAATATTTTACTTTCTTTATGTGGGCTAACTATTTATTATACTAAAAATATACAGCTGAATAGTTTACATTTCGTTCGGGAATTCCACTAAAGAAATATAATGCTAGGACGAACTTGGAGTGAAACTTAACATTAAGTAATTGGAAATAACTTGTAAATATGAGAAGAAAAACTGAACTGTAATTGCGAGACGGAATTCTTATTGACATTTTTAATTTACACATTTCACTGATAACTCAATTATAAACTTATGTATGTATATTTAACACAAAATATTTAGAGCAAATTAATATGATAAATATAAACAACCGTCAAAATTATGTATACATTAGTGAAGTTTACGCAAGCTTACTTCCCCAGGCGTATAATTACTCTTTGTTATGGAATCCTGTTCGGGCTGGCGTACATTAAAGTTTACATAATAACCCGGCTACGTCCAGAGTGGTCGCAGTCAAAACAATAATGTTTTGATAGGAGCCCGTCCCACCGCTGTTTAGAATAAACATAACGAATACGACAACCCAGTGCGGGCAGGTGTTACAGTACCAGCGGTGCTAAGAAAATATAACTTATATTTCTAATTTAATAACTATTCCGCGCGTTTCTACCAGCGTCTCATATTATTTGACATTTATGGTTATTATACAGTTTCTATAAGTTGTAGCACGTTGTTGATTAGCCAAATGCTTTCCTTGTTTGGCTGTCTGTGTCCGGCTTTATATTTTCTAAGATAAGAGACAAATCGAAAATACTAAAAGGAAACTTTAATTTTTAACAGAAGCTCCGCTCCGGCTTCGCACAAGTATTTACCTACTAACTTTTTCGAAAATATTGCCTATGTTCCCAGGAGATAGTAACTATAGCTTCCCAAGCTTCTAGTCAAGTAGTTTCGGAGTCTACAAGCTATTCAAACAGATAATCAAATCTTTCCTCCGTATAAAATTAGTATAGATAAAGAAATAGATTTATCTGGATTTATTTCTAATGTAAGTCTATCTTTGACTTCTAAAGCTACCCATTAAGTATCAGAGATTATTAATAAACTCCCTATACAATAAGTACGTGCCATATCGTAATATAAGCCAGACTAGGGATCAAACTTAAGATAAACGACTCCATTTCGTTTCGTACTGCGAACGCCTCTAGCTGTATGTTTTACTTCATAGCTGTTGTTTAACGATCCCGTCCTAACCAAACTGTTTATATAAATCTATAAACATATCTATAATATCTTTTCCTATAGCTAACGGCGAAATTCCTTTAATAATTGAGATCGACTGATCTGGGCCCGTATTCTCTATGTCACGATACGTAACGTGCCCAAAACGGATGACGTAATATCGTGCTTGTCTTCTTAAAAATATATTTTGTAAGCACAGGTCTGGACGTAAGGAATAGCGTAGATAATTATATTCTTTTCTTTTTGGAGATGGCATGATCCGTTTCTATTAACAATCTTTCAGAAAAGGTTACCAGTTTATTTTTAATTAATTTCTTAATTAATAATTGACAGTATGGAACGCGCCACGTAACGTGACATTTCAATTTCACAATGTCATAGAGAATACGGTTTTAAGACAATAACGTGTTTCAACAAAGAAATACGTTTTAATTTGGCATAGAGAATAAAGGCACAGTTATACAATGTATTTGAAATATTGCTTCGTATGCAGGGACAGTCGGATTAACATATTTAGTAAGAAATATTTATCAAGAATATAACTATCGCTTATTTTTTCATTGAGCGACTTTTTAGACAATATTTTCATGCTGCCTCCGGATCTTCTCGCGTTACCTGCTGTTGCCCTTGTCTTAAGAAATATCGGCAAAAATTGTAAGTATAAGTAAGTATATTTCTCAATATCTATGTTTCTTGTCATGTAAAAGTTCTATACAATATAATAACCAGTCAATTTATTTTAATACGACAAAAAAATAATTATCATACAAAAAAAATGTATGGGAATTATTTATGTAAATTCTAGAAGAAGTCAGAGTTGCTTTTATATTTATAATGTAGGTGAATGTAAAAGTAAACTAGTGAATAATAATATAAAAAAAATGTTGTAATAAATCGTCATGCCACTACACTTACAATATTTTGCCGACAAAAAAATTATTAACCTTAAATTGCTATTACAATAGACGAAATTAAAGATAATCCAAAAAGAAATATCCTCTGAATATAAATTAAACACAATGCGGCAAACACGAACTTCCTAATGGGAGTCCCACAATGCTTCTATTTTGAAACCGCAAAGAACAGATTAGTCTCTGTCACAAAAACATGTTGACTCAAACAATTGTAATCACAGTATTGGGTTTACGTGCGTTTTATTTAACGCACATGTGATACGACTTAAAAAAACTTAAAAAATAATAAAGAAATAAAATATTTTTACTAAATAAGTGACGTATGTTAAAACACGCATATTCCAAAGTGATATGTTAAATCGGGCGAAATCTCTCCCTGCGAGCAGTCGTGTCGGCGATTTCTACGCAGGGAATCGGCGTGGGAGGCCGTAGTCAACTTATGTGGGATCGTCATGGTCCAGAAGGAGACTGCGGTGCGGGCTCGGAAGAGGGCCGATCCCGCCCGGCGGAGACGACCTGCGGATCTTCTCCACGGCCTCCAAGCCGTACCATAAGTACCATAAGTACCCGGGGCGGAATAAATAAGGCATTCCCTCCGGCCGTGGGTGCGTGAGATAAGGGTCTCACACATCTGTTTTCATACGGCCAAGAGGAGTACGGCCGGTGTACGCAACCCCTCGCTGTTGTTGGTAGCAAAGCACGGGAGAGTTCCTCTCCGTCTCCGAGCCATCGCAGGAGGTTTTAGTAAGTACAATCTCACATAACCAGACATCCCCCCAGGAGTCGGGTATCTATGAAGATTTACCCTGCATCAAAAAAAAAAGTGTACTTTTTACTAAGAACTACGTTTCCAAATAGGCATGGAAATTAAAATACATATAAATATATCTAATTATAAGAAGTAGGTAACATACAAAACCATAATACCCATAATGACTAACTTGCGCATATTGTTTGTTTTTAATTGTTGTAAATTATATAATTTATATTTCATACTAAATATAAATAAATTACTTAAAATGATCTGTATAATTGTAAAATCAATACAAGTTATTACAAAATAAAAACGCTCGTCACAAACGTTAGTGCGAGCCGACCCTGCCATTTGTATCTACTTGTTTCGTGTTCCGATTCTTATCGTCGCTTAATTCATTGCTTTCAAATAATTGAAAATAACATTTTAATTTCACGGATAGGCTTCTATTTTTATTTTCCTAAGTATTTGTCTTTTGAATGTTGTTTACAAAGGAAATTCAGACGACTACGAGAATTATTTCGCTTAAATTTTCTTATGATTAAAAATTCTTAGACGAAATCCGATTTCATTATAAATTAAGGCCAAAATAAAATGGTACAAGAAATTTGTTAGACCCAAATATTGTATTTGTTATAGATCAAAACAACTGCAATATCCTGTTTTAGTTACAGGTTTGATTTCGCTCAAAGCAACCAAGGTTTATAAGAATACTTGTCACATTTTTGTGACGTTAAGAGAAAACAATAGCCTTGTACACTAAATCAAGTAACGGATAGCTGACAAATAGGTACATACCAATTTAATGTGATATTTCTGGACGCGTACTAACTAGACACTTAACATTTTATTTTAGTGAGTTTAGAATTTGCTTAGAATTTACTGAGAATTTAATGACTCTCCACCCGTGCAGTGGCGAAAAGGGAGGGAAGGTACACAAAATCTAAATAGGCCAAGATACAAGCAAATGCAAGCTATTACATAAAACTAATACATAATAAATAAATACTATATACATATAATCCTTCACCCGATCCGTTTAAGCTTTGACGTAATCAGCCCTGTCCCTTCGAAGATTTCAATTAAAACGGAGATATGGACTCGGCCTGAATAATACATCAATGTCTAGAGTTCAAATATTTATATATTACACAAGCAAGGTATGTCCGCATAAATTTTGTGTGGCCATCTTTTATATTCTTTCATAAACAAACTCGTTTACGTCCGATCCCTTTCGTATTATTAAATATAATATCCTTTTTTGTAATTGTTACTCATATTATTAATATAAAAATAGTAAAAATTTCATACCTACATACATATGAAGATATATCCATATCAAAAACGTTCTGTATATGTTTGTGTAACTCCGGTACAATACTTGACTTTACAATACAATACTTGATTACCGCTACTTACTACAATACTTGATTACCGCTACTTGAGACTAAGAGAAAATAAATAAACTTGTTGTATGGGTAACGACCAAATAACCTCATCAACTTAAGTGGTTTAGGCGTAAAAACTTTTCAGACAGACATTACATATTAGTATAGTTACATATTAGTCCTAAATATAAGTACAGCCTGTGAAACCTAAAGGTACAGTTTGAGGTAAACGACCGTGGCAAGAGAGTGCGACAAACAGAAAATCGCGTAATGCTACATACTGCACTCTAAAAATAATAGTCACCTAAGTCTTAATATCTACCACTTCTAAAGTTACTATAAGGTCTAAAGTTTTGAAATGAATTTTCTGGAAAACGCATTTTTTGACTTAGCTGACTATTCCTTCAAGGTTGCGATATTTATTTATATTGTTGTTGCTCGTCTTTGTCACATGCTTCAAAAGTTTTATAATAATATTATATAATATTTATTGGTTCTATAATACTATTTACATAACAAAGTTAAGTTATTAACATCATTAATAATTCAATAGCAACTGTTGACTCCATCTCTAAGAAACAGAATAAAAAAAAAAAAAAACAATGGAATTATTAACTAAAAAAATGTGTGACATGATTTAACTGTCTCATACTATTTCTACAAAGTCCTTAGAAAACAGTTTTTTCAGGTCGTATTTAGAACAATAACAAAATCTCGTCAATGTGTCGTAGTGCGGCCGTCGCGTCGTGTATCTCAAACTCTACATTAACACAAATCCACCCATGTCTCACAATTTTCATCGTATCCAAGGTCTATCGATTTAACCCCTATTGACGAAGGAGACAATCGTGGCACCCTTTGCCCTAGCGTTACATGAATAACATTAATATTTACGATTGAATAATCATGTCTGACCTTGATAATACGTATTGCTTTAATATCAATATTCGGTCTGCTTACAAACTGTTTTATTAATAGCAAATCGAATAGAGGATTATTTACTGAATATTATTTAGATTGTACAGAAAATTCTATTCAAATTTTCTTTTCAACTAAATGCGGAAAAGAAGCATTGTATTTGAATTGCATGTTATGTACATATTTAAAGTATGGAGGTTTGTTTGTATAATAATAATAATATAATGTATACGGACATATCACACAGATTGAGCTAGCCCCAAAGTAAGTTCGAGACTTATGTTATGGGATACTAACTCAACGACACTAGATCTATAATAGATACATATGTATATAGATACACATCCAAGACCCAGGCCAATCAGGAAAACATCGTTTTCGATCATGACCTGGCCGGGGATCGAACCCGCGGCCTCCGCGACGCAGGCAGGCGTCTTAACCGCCGCGCCTCGGAGGTCGCCTATGTATGTCCATTTATAACTATGTATTTCGTATTCGTAAAGATATGGCGTCATTAAATTCGTTTCACGCTGCAGGGAGGTATCCTCGCCGTGTGATATGCTACATGATATCAGCATAAAAACAAACTTTAAAACTTCTATAACTGTCTATGTTAATAATGACTTTTTATTACATTAACTCCGGTGCACTTGGAGTGAGTTGTTTCTTGTGTAAACGTAATTCTAACCAATTTACGGAAATATCTTATGATACATATATTGATATATGTATATCCTATAAATCTGTATATAAAACTTACAAGTGTAATTCTCGTATAAAACAACAAAGTAGCAAAATTAAATTCCTTTAAAGGAAGGCTATGGCTATTATAATAATAAATAATGTGAAAAAAACATACCCTTAGTAAAATGACAAAACAATCAAATATCCCTAAAATAAACTCCTTCATCTATACAAAGGTGCCTAATATTGAAATGAACTCGAACCTGCCTTTGTTCGGCGATTTCAAAAAATCCCGAACAACAAAAATATTTTCCGTGACACACCGTTATTACTCGAACATTTCCAATATTGGTACGGGACGCTAAAACGACCTATTGTCTTTATATTATTCCAAACAAAACTGAAAATCCACTGTGCTTTTAGAGTTCCACAGGTAGATGCACCTAATTCTGCGGTATTCGAATAAATGGCTTGATCTATAAATTCATAATTTAATTTTATTCTTGAAAGGTTACGTTTATTTATTTTTAGAATATAAAAAAGACTTATGATTTTTTTATTTAATTTTTTTTTCAAATACTCGAGTCATTGATGCCATTTTGCGAAATACCGCAGAATTAGGTTTACCTTATTAACCCTCTCCTTAATAAGAGGGGCGGTTCGGCCCAATTACAGGCTGTTGCTTTAGCTTTTAATCTATCACAAAGCTGACACTCTCCGTCTGCCTGTCTCTTAGTCTGTTTGCCGTTTTGTCCGTTTTACCGTCTGACCATTTGAACATCTTACATGGGTACGTTTGTCCTTTGGTTCCACCCGTCTGTCCGTATTTTTTTATCAGTGAACTGTGACTCTTATAAGTAGAGTTGAATTTTTTGGAAAGGGTTTTTATTGACGAGAGAGAATCTGTTATTAAAAATTCTTGGACAATTTTAAAACACATCTCTTATTGCTTTCAAGCACGTTCCTGTAAGGTAGTATTCCACATATGTTAGCAATCTTCTACAATGCTACGGAACCCTTCATATGTAAATCCCTCTCACGCTTCACCGGTTTTTGATTATTAAAGAGGAACGTCAATAGCAAAGCATTCGTACAGCGATATTTCATCGCGAGCTAGCATCCAGCCTGATTTATGGTCGTCGTAAAATCGCACGTACCGAGGTATAGAAATACATTGAACGGGTACTGACAGGTTATCTAGAATGGAAATATTTCTATTAATATTACTATGTTGTTTAAAATTTATGTCTTTTATAGTTTTGCGCATCGCGTCGCGGTAAATAAATATTGTAGATTCCACGTGACTATTTTAAATCAATGATGAAATACAGCTACACTAAAAACAATTATAATTTCTTATTCAAATCAAAACACGTTTGAATATGGTAAAAATAGATTAAGCAAGAAAGCTAAATATTAGTTAATACTTATTTTAAACGAATGCCAGCTATTTATATCCTTTGCCAATTGTCACATAATTTCATAATAATATAGTATTTAATGTAGCAAGTACGTCTAGTAAGTAAGGAACTATTATACTTTATGTTGTCTTAGATTTTCGCGATTATTACACATTGAAATAAAACTAGTTTGAACGGACTTAAATCGCGTATATTAATGATTTTTATCATCCCCGTCTACCCGTGACCACAAACGCTGTAAAGTATTCGAAACGCCGGGATGATAAAAATCATTAATATACGCGATTTAAATTCGTTCAAACTAGTTTTATTTCAACTATTATACTTGTGCCTTAAAAGACAGAGACTATTGTATAAATATGTAACATTTTTTCTTTTACCCAACTGCACCTATGTTTTTCCTATCTTAATATGTGGTGTGCAATGAAAGCGTCTATATATCATTCCAGTTTCATAATAATTTAAAGATAATGTATCTAAAGAAGGAATACTCTCTCAGTGTGTTATTTATTAAGAGGCATCTCGGTAAGATCAAACACATGCCATAACAAAGTTTTCTCACTCAGACCCGAGATTATTGAGTTACTTTCGACTCAAATTTACACGTGCTTTTATGCTGAGAATAATGGGTCTATTACTCCACTTTTTCAACCCAATGACATCTATAAATGAATGGATTCCACCGCCCAAAGAGTGGGTGGGTGTTAAGGGGAAGCGTGAAGGAAGTAACCCTTATTTTTACTTT
>DVXP01000651.1:0-18749 GCA_018235645.1 Junonia grisea | reverse complement strand
CCAGCGGTGCTAGCCAGGGTTTGAACCCGCGACCTTTGGTAAAGATCCACGTGTTCGCACCACTAGGCCATCTCGGCGGCTTAAATTCCACATGACAAACAAAACATCCGATTTAAAGGACACTGATTCCAATGTCCTTTTATTCTCGTCATATCGGATAATCGATACCCGAGGCCGCAATTATTCGAGTATATCGCATTAATATCGATAATATCAATCAACGTCAGCATCGAGTTAAATTAATACCTTTATGAAGCGGGTGTCGTCGCATCAATCAGCTGTGGATTGATGGGTGACAGTAATGCGAAACAAAATCCTGGATGTTATCTGTGGTTTCGGTATAATTAGTTTGGGTTTTAGCGGGTTTGGTGTGCAGTGTACAAGTAGGATTGTTAATGCAATGGGTGTTGTGATAAATTAATGGAATTGCTTTAAAAGTTTTGTTTTTTTTTTCAATCATCTGCTCTTTCAAAAACTTGAAAGAAAATCTAAGAAGATATATTTATTTCAGAAATAAGAACCTGGAAATGGTAACATGACAATCTGATTTGAATCGAACTGGAATTAACAATACACAAAGGACTACTTACCGCACATATAGTTGTTGAAATATATCTCCGTATATATCATGGCTCACATCGACATAAATCGACTAACATATAAAAAGTTATCACACATGATAACCCGTAATAGCTCATGGTTTTAAACCAAATACGTCAAGGGTCACATCGACCGGGATTAGCGAAGGAACCGGTCGCCATCCGTTCGCGTCGGCCGAGCGACGTCTGGACATCATTTTCATTAGCGGCGCCTCTCGACTCCATTCGTACTAATGCAGAGGTGAAATTGGATGGGGTCGCCTAAATCCGCTTCCTATTTCTCTTGTAAAAACGAATGGATGGGTACTATATGTTATGTCATCGGCTGTTTGGGGTTACATTGCTTTTACTTACACAAATATTAATGTTTAAGTTACTGTGACTGTTTTAATCTTGAATTATACGAGTATGTCGGTAAGTTTGTAAAACTTAAAAATTAAAATAAATAGAAATTTTATACATATAGGCACACAAGTAGGTATATGTGTGTAATGTAAAAAAAGATAATTTTCTATTTATCATTTTGCAGGTGTTAAAACCGATACTAAAATAAATTTCAAGCCGTACGTATTTCAATAAATTACTACAATTCATCATGACATTGAAACAACATCAATCAATCAATTGTGTTTTTATAATTATTATCTAGAATATTCGCATTATCGAGGAAAATGTTAACAAAGAAAAATAATATAAAAATAACGTGTTGCTAATTTGCTATACATGAATCGTCATGGCGATAAAATCATGACATACTTCGTCGTCGTCGTCAGCCAATCGCAGTCCATTTCTGGACATAGGCCTCCCCAAGTTTGCGCCAAACATCCCGATCCTCCGCAACCCTCATCTAGCCTGCTCCGGCAACCTTGCGTATGTCGTCAGTCCAGCGGGCCGGCGGGCGTCCTACACTACGTTTGCCAAGACGCGGTCTCCACTCCAGGACTCGCCTGCTCCAACGGCCATCGGCAGACGTGGCCGGCCCATTGCTACTTCAGCTTGCTAATTTTGCGAGCTACGTCGGTTACTTTCGTTCTCTCACGGATAACCTCATTCATGACAAACTTAAATTAATAAAACTTTTGCAAGAAAGAAATCGTAAAGTCATACTTATTTAGCGTCGCCGTCGGTTAAAACAATTTAGCACAAGTATCAAAACTAACAGCATCTACTAAATCAGCGGGCGTCAATTTATGACTTATGACCTCAAAGTTATTAAATAAAGCCATCGCCGTTAGGCCCGTTTGAAATTACCATCTTATATGACAGATATATGACTAAAATATGACAAGATATATTACGATTATATGACAGGATTCGAATCAAGCTTCCCATTGTGTTTTGACGTTTATTTACGTAATTTATGAATGTGAAACTATTCGAATATTATAACAAATAGTTTATAGGAATTTACGAAGTCATGACTTTTTTCTGTGACAGAATTTTAAATGAGGTTAACTTTATTTTGAGAATGAATAAAATATAAACATTAGCTAAAATATTTTTTTACTCTTTGCCTGAAATCATACTGTGTCCTTGCTTGTCATTCAATTTTAATACAGCCATGACTTGTCATATGATTATCAAATATCAATTATAATCACAAACACAAAATATTTCATGGAATATTACGCAATACATATTTTAATTACTTATTACATACACAATACAACAATACAAAATAAATCAAAAATAGTTATAATTTCTTTTAAAACATTTCACACCAATTAATTTCAACACGAGCAATTAATTCTATGAAATATCATTAAAATCTTAAGCGGAACAAGATTTCAAACATTCCGCTATCAAACAAAACATATAAAAAAGATTAAGCCTCGTTCACACGTTACGAGTGCAGTGGCGAGACAGTAAAACTGGACCGAGCGAATTGAGCTTTTTGGCGAGTCCATATCAATTTTCAATTCATTAGATTTTTTTATTAATTATGGATACCTTTATTTTTCAAATATTGTTTTACTAATACAGCCTCGAACAATATATTGCCATAATTGTGCTCCTTTTTAACATCAACATCGCGTCACTAGACAAGATCATGTGGTACGGAGTACTGTTACAATTCAATGCAATATGTTTGTTTAGTTGTGCCATAGGGGCTAATTATTTTGCCACAGTGGAGAAGACACGAACGATGCCGAATTGTCAACGCTGTCTCACCACTGTACTGTGTGATCAAGGCATTTTCATCTGGTTTACCTGCTACATTGCGCGAACACACGGCGCAGTGACAAGCGGACATTACTTACGTATATTATGCATTACGTATACGTAAGTCGCGCGGCGTAAGTAATGCAAAACACGTGATGTACAGTTGTAAAGAGGTGCTCTGAGCTATGTGCTATTCACGCGACGCTAGGCCGGTGTACCGACAGCAGGGACATTCGATTTTTTTAATCGAATAATTAATATTCGATTAAAAATTCTGATGGACTGTAGTTTTTGGGTTGGCTTGACAGGGGTATTAAGATGCCCTCATAAAATTAGGGTTAAGTAATTAGTGAAACTGCGTTTAGTATTTTTTTCTTTACTTCGTTGGGAACATAACCATACTACGGGAATTATGTAGGGGGGAGGTTCTTTAAAATACGCATCTTTTCAATTTTTTTTTTACAGAAGAAGAAATGCGAGGTTGATTGTTTAGGAGAAGGTGACCTATAGTCTGGGCTATTTTACAAGCTTTTATTATTTTATAAAATCGACTTAATGATCATTTTAATGGCACTACTTATCAATCACGAGCTATTTTAAGCGGATGTCCACGTAATGTATCACCGTGAATTTCTATTTTCGTAACGATATGTAATCTTTCATGATCGATTGTATTAATTATCCGTCTCATGATCAGATAGCGCTCATTATTTTTAGTACAGAAAAATATATTGGATAGATTAAAAATGTGTACGTCATTTATCGCTCGACTGCTGACACTCTCATTGCTGACGTTACATTTGATCCAATCCAAGTTGCCAAGTACCTGCTCTAACGCCATCCTCACTGCAGAGGGCGGAGACTTTGTTGCGTTTTGACCAATGATTTCGCTCCGTTCAGGCAAAACTAATTATACTGATTTATGCTCCCATTGTTCATTGTTGTATGTCTTTCTCTGGCTATACGTTTTCATGCATATGCATTGTGATGCATCGCCTATCAACTTTTGTTTTTCCGACATCACAAAGTTCTGAACGAGAGGCGATAATTCCGATTCATAATGGTGCTCGCCAAGTTGTTCCGTGCTCTGACTGTTCTATTCATTTCAAAATATAATTAACTCGGAAACTATGGTCTAATTACAGAAATGTATTGACACTAAGGTGTCGACTTGACATGTTTATTCAGTAATGAAAATATACCTACACTGCTTTTGCTGGGATAGCTAGCATAACATAAAAACCGACTTAACCAAGAGGAAAAAAAACCCGTCCGAGATAACGTCAACCTGCATTGTATAATCAATATATCGCTGAATGTATTCCACGTTGCGAAAACAGAGCAGCAAATCGTCCTGCGCCCGCGCATTCACCTGTCGCTCGCACGTGGGCGGAGCCAGGGAATTCGACTTTCGCGCTTTTTTCCCTTTTTTCCCCTGTCATCGAGCAGGGGAATTCGGGTGCGATATTTTCTGCGGTTGGAATCCGAAGGCTGTAACTCGAGTTGAGATATTTATTCCTCAGCCGCGGTTCCGAGATTTATGGGACAAGTTTGGCGTTTTTGCATTGAATTTATTTGAAGGGTTCTTAATCCGGATAGTGTACCAGATAAAGGTTTTCCTCGAATTCAACTTGTCGTTGTTTGATTGCATTAACTTTTACTCTTTTTGACGCAAATAAAAAATACTCTTACCTACTGTATAGAATGAACTATTACATACGACAAGTAATAAAGTTGAAATCAAATTAGTCAAAGATAACATCAGCTGTCAAATCCGCAGTTTCGAAATTTCGTGAACACATTCATATCCATGCGATCGCGTGTTGCGGCCGATAATGGATATAGGTTAGTAGTGGCTACGGATCGGGTAAACAACAATAATAGGTAAATCCGAAGATCGGGGCGAGGTTGAGTGGTTTCCGACGAAAGATTGATCGTTGACTAACAATTGTGAAATATGGTTTCATATGAAAAGTGGGTCGGAGCCGCCGTATATGTAGATTGTAAACAAACGTTAATCTATACGATTGTTGACTAATTTATTGAGGAAAAAGCGGATGCGTTACAACAAAAACGTGTTCAGATTAATGAACAAGATTTCTGAGAGACATTCGGAATAGGACAACAAAGGGTTGCGTTATTCATAGAAAGTTGACGGAATTAAAGTGGTCCGACCACCGTCGCACGTTTGTCACCGCCAAGATCAACTGTTTCCTGCGCTATCGTGTTACTAATCAATACTGAAATAGGATCACACTTCGCTGGGTTTTGATCTTGATTATTTTATTTTAATGAACTTTATATTCAAACATTAGTTCCCTTAAGATGTGGTTAGTAAATTTAACAAACTTCTGTGATATTGTCTGTATTGGTAACAGTTTTCTGGTTATCAGTCTAATCCTATGGATTTAAGCATAATGTTATAAAACCACTCTTACAGAGTGCAGTCCATTAATGTATATGTAATTTTTCAAACCATGAAATATGCGCGTTGAGACAAACAGACTTCAGCTTACAAATAAGTACAGATAAAATAAAAAAAAGCGAAAAAATGGTAATTAATAGATTAAATTAATTGATAAAATAATGAGAACAATAAAAGAATAGACCATTAAGATAAGAAAGCGTATAAACGATCATCAGAAAGAGCAAACAATAGGTACATACGTTTTTAGCTGAGGCGTGACTTACAAACGAACAGATAACATTTCATATTTACATTGCAGTTAAGATAAGGATTTTCTTTGTCTTAGACTTACACTAGGCAAATTTTAAAGCTAAATCTCTTGTTATGTATCTGTAATCTCTTAAGATGGCTTGATTCTTGTCATATTTGTGGATATGGTAAGCCATCATATGTGATAATATTTGTTTTAATCTATGGAATTAGTACAGAACCTTGTAATGCTGTATTCATAACTTTATTTAAGCTTTTTATATCTTGGATATGCTGAATTTTTAGTAACAAGATTTAAGCAAACTATAAATTTCTAAATTATTAGTGGCTATTATAATTCAAATTCGTCATAATTAGCATTACACTGATGTGTAATAAAATTCATCAAATTCAATTTTAAACCACATAGCATTAAATTTAAAAACAATAACAAAATCCGAGATCCTAATCCCGCGTCGAGTACGTCAGTACGAAATAAATAAATGCCGCGGATCCGAGTGGTCACACTGCGTCCAATTTCGGATTCGATCTCATTACCATAACGCGAGTGCGCTCGCTGCGCTGACCGGCGACACACGGCCGTGGAGCAGCCTGTGCAGTGTTTATTATAATAATGTATTTATATAGGGTGTTTTTTTAATGTAATTGTTTTGTACTGGGATAGTACCTATACGATAGGTATTGTAAAAAAATAATTGATAGATTATATCATGTTTTATTTAATAAGTTGAATTGTTTATAGATAAGGGATAGCGTTAATAATTTTCGTTTAAAAATGTCATGTTGTATGAAATTATTAGCTATTGTCTTGTTGAATTATGTTTTAACATAAATAAGGATACAGATAGGTACAATATAAAACGCGCTTTTATTTTATCCATGATAATATCAACTGCACCTTATATTATACAATCAACCGTAAATAGCATGAAAATGTGTACACACATAAATAACACATACTCAATAATTGAAAAGAACGAACAAGCTCGACGAGAAACACTCCCGTGAACGCCACCGACTTCAACACCCAACTATTTTATAATACACTATTCAGATGCGCATTAAGAGTCATCTTTAACTCGGGAATTTACAGATCGAATTTCATTACCATACCGCTTTTCGAGGGCACTCGACTACAGACACCCTTACATGAGGCTGGTATAAGAGATACGTCGCGAGATTAGACCTAGCACTAGAATAGATAGTGCACATATTATCATATTCAACAGCCTGGTTTCTACGTTTCATGGATCTGGTATTGATGGGGAGTGGACGTGGAAAATCTATTATATTAGTAGGTTGCTAGTGATTTCGCTATTTTGCACACGTGTATGTTGTGTACAAAAGTTTTAACCCTTTAAACTCATTAGAGAGGGTATTTAATAACATTTTAGTGGATCAGAAGGAATATTCCTGCAAAATAGATGTCTTTAGATATTGCAGTTCTAGAAATATATACGTCAAATCTTTTTTTTATACACAGATAACTTATGTGACGTAGTAGATAGCCACCTCAATATTTCTTAAATTTTAAATGACATCTATACTATTAGAAGTATTTATGCAGATCCAATAATATTAGCATCGACAGATCATTCGTATGATACAGAAAGGTAATTAATGTTAAAGGTAAAGTAAAAAGCGACGTCAAAGGTAAGGGGGTGAGGTTACGGATGCAGCGATTCCGGGCGACGCGACCGCATTTTATCTCCACTAATGATCTGCAGTAATGAGGCAGGTGGGGACCTCGCACCACCAATAAGGTATTTATGAGACCGTCCTTCTGTAATGGAACGTGTCAACTCGGCGGTCGAAAGGTCACCCCGCATTATCGTCCGAGGAAATTAGAGAAAGCGTTTGCGGCGGGGATCACAAATATATTTAGACGCTAACCTGCATGCATTTTACCCCCGTCTACTCCCAGCTAAACTCGTTATCGTAAAACATATTTCTTTCCAGCTTATAAGTATCTTATTCGTTCAGACTGCTCTTTGTCATGCTATGATGAAACACCCTCAGGTGCGGTACCGTGGGCCGCCTCATCGTGCCACAGAATGAGTGTCCAGTTATGGAAAGGTTCTAAATAAAGGAAAAGGACAATAGCCGATCGCATGTCGCCGTACGCAGAATGCGACTCGTTAAGTCGCTTCGGACGCGAATTTAAGAGACAGCTTCTAAATATCCAGTGGCGGCGTGCGCATGCGTCGGGAGATCTGTATCGCGCGCACAATACCGCGGCCGGCCGTCACGACGACGGTAGCAGAAATATGGACGCGCCCGCGCATGCCTTCTTGTTTTATGTTAATGCAACCTTAAACGAATAGCGAAAAATATCGCGACCGTCGTCAGCGCTGATGGAATACCAGATATCGAGTAATTATAGGGTGCATCGTGAGATTAACGAATCTGAAGGAAATGTAATCGTATTCTGGGACACGTCACACGAGGAAGTGGAATAATTAACGAGCTCTCGTCGCGGGACCGACGCATTCCCACTCGCGCTATCGCCGCTGTCGATCGGCCGCGGGCGAAATTCCGAAACCTAATAAGTCGCCCAGTCTCATTTGTGTAAAGAGTCGACCGGAAAAAAGAACAATACCGATAAAGGAGACGGTCCAATAATTTAGGGTCATTGTTTCGCCACTTAATTTATGGAGTGCGGGTGGACGATTGATTTGTAGGTTCAGCGGGAAGGAGCCGGGATAAGTGCTTTTAAATCCGCCGTGGATTACCGTTTTCTGGTCGGAGGCGTCTCGGAGCGTCAATGCGTCGAGGAAAACTCAATTTATTCGCGGTGGCATCTTCGCAATATACATACAATGCTCGCCGGCATTAAAATGCGCGATAGGATTGGCCTGTGGTACGGGGCGGGGTGCAGACCATATACGCTCTCGTCGTGATGCACATATTAAGTTAGGCCTTCTCTACATGGGATGAGATCGGATACCGGGGAGGAATTACGAGATAGGCACCGATGACGTCCGCGATCGTGAGTGTCCCTCCGGTAGTGAGAGCACAATGGGCGCGCCGGAATGAAATTATTAAAGCCCCTGGGCCTGGTGTTACATTAAAACGCGGGTGGTAAGCTGTGCCATTAAATTATCGAACACTCAAACGTCCTCCTCTGGTATTATGTTTAGTTTGCCGTAATAGACAATATCACGATCTAAATGGTTGTTTATTGCTTTCGTAAGACATATAAACATAGTACGAACGTTGATTGTTGCATTGTAACATTAATGTTTTACTCAAACTCGGTTTGAAATGTTTTCAATATCAAATACAATACAAACCACAGTTTTAAAGACGTATTATTTGTATCGACAAAACATCTTTTGCTAAAGAAACATTTAGACGAATATCAATTGCAGTTTGATTTATAATAAAATAATTTATTGATATTTAAGAAAATTAAGCTCTAGATTTACAATTCAAGTATTCAATACATTCCGATGGCCGTAGGATTTGAAAGGTGTATCTCGAGCGACAGGCTATGAATCTTCGTCGACGATTTATACTGGTGCTGTTTCAATATGGGATTAGCATTAATTGGAACGGTTGGCGATCCAAGATTACGCCTTCTATAAATGGCGAGAGGGTTTATGGTATCGAGTGGTGCGTTGTTGCCGTCAAGTGCGCCCGCGCCGGCTTGTAATTGGTCGAGCGCCGGTTGACATTTACACGCAAGCAAGATGGCCGGCCGATGCGATATTGCGACGAGTAATTGACAAATCGACTCGTTATACCGACCTCACTTATTGGCTCCAACGTTGGAGCTAATTTATACGTCTCTTAGATTTTGATCCGTCCATTTCATAATTATCCTTATGGTTTCTTTGAAATGTAGGAAAACGGAATCCACTTACGCAAAAACACACATTCTCAAAGTTTGTGTAACAGTTTTTGAGACGTGTATTTTTATGGTTATAATGATTCATAATGTTGGAATCAAAAGTTGGGCCAATGCATATTCCGCAGAACGGAGCTAGAATAATTGGTTGCATGCGACGATCCTATAAACGTTTCTTTTGCTAATAAGCTAGTTTCTCGGAAACACGAGGTTACGTGGTTCGAGTCCCGGACAAATTTTACAGCGTGTTCCGTAATTACACTCGGATATTTTACACGCGATTCTTTGATATGATCAACATTGATGTTTGGATTTCTGAATTATTTTAACGAAAGCTTTGGTCGTTCGAGCGGTTTCTTTCCAATGTTTAATTGCTCAAGGCCTGAGTTTTTAATCTAATTGTCGAGCACAATCTACGAATAATATGATAACATTATGATAGATTATGGATATTTAAATGCGACATTTTTAGTTAATACAAATGACTTAATTTGTCAAAGTGATGCATCATTTGGCCGATGTTGCTGTCTCAAATTTCTTGTAATCAATAATATAAAATATAACTATTAGGTACCAATATTTTTGTACAATCATGAATACGTAAAATGTTAAACTTTATCAGATAATGAGTAATAATGAGCATCAATCAATCGTAGCTTAGATATGCATTAATTAGATATTATTATCTACTTATTAAAATATTGTGAACAATAAAAACAAAGTATTTGTTATTTATATATAATTATTTTACATTATATTCATATTCGTTCGTTTGTTTTTGGTTTGTCACGACAGGTCAGTAATTACTTAATAAACACCAGAAAATCTTAAACGACCAAAAATTGTAGACCAAAACTTGGCCTGCATGATAACTTCATCATTTGTCATCAAATCTTAAACTTTAGAAATGCTATAACTGTATTACAGACTCGAAATTTTCTTTTAGAAAAAATTTAGAGAGTTTAACATTATTGTCTAAAGAGACATCAGAAACTAATAATTTAAACTCAAAAGTAAACACAGCACCAATATCCTGGCAAAAAGGGTTTTTTTTCTGGACGGCGTCTGCTCGGCGCGTCTCATGATGGATCTGTGATCAATCCATCAATCGTGTGATCGTTCCATAAGTAGTGTTATAACTATAATGGTTCAGCTCTTTCTTTTTTGCAATTTTAACTTGACATTTTGTTTTGTTAAGAGGTTCAATTTGATTACCAATATGAGGAGGACTGTGTTGCCAGTTATTCTGAACGTTGTTTTTTTCTTGATATGAAAAAATGTTTTGTTTAAAAACTTTAAGAACATTTTTATTCTTTATGATTTGCCAATTAGCCAGTTCAAATAACAGAGATACTGGTTGACTTGACTGGTATTAAAATGACCATTTATATCAGACTAGATCCGAGATGGCCTAGTGGTGCGAACACGTGGATCTTAACCAAAGGTCACGGTTTCAAACCTTAGCTAGCACCATTGGTTTTTAAGTGATAAATTTGTGTTTAAAATTAATCTCGAGCTCGGCGGTGAAGGAAAACATCGTGAGGAAACCTGCATGTGCCGGAAGAAATTCTGACACATGTATATCCACCAATCCGTAGTGGAGCAGCGTGGTGGATTAAGCTCCAAACCTTCTCCTTAATAGGGGTAGAGGCCTATGCCCAGCAGTGGGATATGTACAGGCTGTGTTACGTATCAGACTAGATCCACATTACCCTTAATTACAATACCACCTTTTTCGCACCATCGTTTTCAATCAGTGCCATAAATAAAAGATACCATAGTGCCATTGCAATCGCGTGAGTTGGAACAATTGAAGTCTACACTTGTCGGGACCAATGGGAAAATAAATGAATTTTATGCCTTTTGTCTCGATTAAAACGAGACGCTTCGACATCGTCTAATGACAACATTTACATATCGCTTATATGTATATTATACTCAGGACAGTCTAAGATAATCTAGTTCTTGTTTTTTGACGAGTGCTGTATAATAATTGGATTCTGTAAGTATGTTTGTGTCGGAGCAAGAAATATTACTTACGATTATCAATTTTTAATGTAAGATGGACAAAGATTCCAAAATTTGTAGTCTAAATACGTGTACATATGGACTTAGATTCGCAAAACGTAAACTGGCTTTAATTATTATTAATTACTCCAATAACATGTCGTGTGATTATTGCGAAACAATAATAAGTGACGAATGAAAATCAACCAACCGTATTCACTCAATCGTTATCACGTTTTTATCAAGTCTTTATATCTGTATGATTGATCGTCCTCGCACATTAACCAGGTAAACAATGACACCGGTTCCTAGACAGTGGTTCTCAATCTATGGACGAAGGGAACTGGTATATTTCGCTGGAGCTTGAGCGGAATTGTTACAAGAATTGTGTTTGACAGAAGTGTCAGGACAAGAAACGTTTCATGTCCTACGATTCGCAATGGACAATGAAACACTGGTGCAGTTTGTTGGAACAAAAGCTGTTTTTAACAGAAAATAACGGGATAAACAGCGTTTTGTAAACTTATTTTACATGTTTTCGATTACGTTCTATAGTTTTACGTATTTCAAAATTATTGGTGAAATCTATTGGTGTAGAAGCTCGTATAAATCGGAGGTATTTCGCGCGAGATGACATTAAATATATTTACTGCGTGTACCCGGGTGGCGGACTTAAGAAGGTTGAGAACCGCTGCCCTAAGGGTTAAAATTTTTTTAACGACACGTGCGTTCGAGTAAATATTATTACTAGATACACGGGGAAGTAGCCCTGATATCTATTAGGGTATGGGTGAAGTTCGGATAGGAATAGTGTGGGTACCAATTAAAGGATATGGGTATGATTGATGCTTTATCAACACTTTGGGGATATTTGACTATTTGTGGTTTGTATTAAGGTGTACAAATAATGGGTGTGTGTCTGTGCATAAAATATTATCATATTGTAGGAACACGCTTGTTTACGTCCTTGTTTTTTAGTCAGAATAGAAGGATATTGTCCTTTTATTTGAATAAATAAAGGGAGGTATATTTAATTTGAAAACGAGAACGGATCTAAAATTTGTAATGAATGACACAATTAAAGTTAAACTTCAGATACACGTCCACAGAATCGCAAAGTTTAATTCGCTCGGACCCTAAAACTCATTTTACATAGCCTAATAAAAAACTGCAAAGCTCAAATAGTCCGGTAGGGTGTCCACAATAAACATGTCACGCGGGACAGTCCGGCCCGTCGTACTTATCAGCGACCATAACGTCCTCAATTTTACGACAGCCCCTCGATGCGCTCGCGTGCGTAAATTTAAACAAAACGTCCAGCCGCGAGATTTTATTTTACAGATCAAGGAAATTGTATCGATATTTCAACGATAATGCTCTCGTGTTACGGAACAGATATCTTTATGTGTACATTTCTCGGATGTTCGTAACATTCTGATAATGCGGTTGCATAAAATGTTATACCGGTCTGTTTATTTGTTTTGATAAAAGTAAACAGCAAATTATAAACTTTATGCTTTACACACTGCATACCATAAATCATGTTAACAAAAACTCTTAACAAAAACAAGCAAACACAAAATATATTTGCTTAAAAAAGCAGACTTATCAAACAGCATCGATATCTATTAAACCCGGTGCTCTTCGCTTTCTCGCTTTTCTAATCGCGATTTAAGCGCAAATAGCGAAAACTAAGAACCGGTCGGGGCACGGCCGTGTAATTCTAATTAGGCAATTCAGGCAGCGGCCCGTACTAATGGGGCGGGTTCGGTGCCATAAAGCAGCGCAATCTGATCGTGTGAACACGCTGTCCGCGTGTCCCGCGAACATTGTCCGCAGACATGCGACGCTTTGTCACCCTACTGTACTTATAGATCGGATGCACGCAGTTGCTTATTTTTTTTGTATCGATTTTCTATAAATTCTTTGTGTTTATTCGGTTTTACTAATTTTTGTACTTATTTTGTATTTAAGTATGTTTGTTATTTTGTTCTGTATTCCTTCCTTTTTTACTCCCAAATGTAATCTAGGATAGTGGAATCTTAATGACACTTATATCGAAGTTTCATTATAGATATAATTCGAGATGTCATTAACTCGATATTTCGAATTTCGAATACACGATATTCCGAATTTCAAATATAACTTTCGGATTTTTTTCCGTGTTCTTTATTCAAATTAAAATACGAAACACATGCAAAAAGTTTCCATCGACGTTCTCTACACATCCATACTCTGTGTACGTATACAGGGTGTAATAAATTAAATAAAAAACAAACGTCACCGTACAGGGATACACACTCCGTGGCTTATTGATGGAAACAATTCAAACGCCATTTAGATAGCGGCCTGGCGTTGACGTATTATTATTATTGTGAGGCCAGGACTCGGACGTTGATGTGCGAAGGTATTGTGGTGGATGTGTTATTTATGTTAATGGAGGTTTGAGATTTTTTTATTTTAGTTTTATGTGTATAGCTAGTTGTTAAACTTGTTTTTAGTGCAGTTGTGTAAAACTAAATAAGTTTTATTGTTATTAAGATGTACATACATATCACAGTGTAATATTCGAAAATCGACAGGTAGTAAAATTTACGAACATCTTACGAGCCTGTTTTATTAAAAAATGTTAATATAACGAAACATTCAACAAATAAATTAACTTAATACTTAACAAAAGCAACATTTTCAACCTCATCTAAAAATTTATTCAAACCTTTAAATTTTAGAAGAAATATCGATAAAAACGAAAATAATTAGCAACATTCCGCCGCATCCATTCCCAGTAAATCGGGCATCTTCAATGTCATTCATAATTCACGGCCCGCAGACGATCGGATCTAGTGAGCCTTTAAAGAAACTTATGCACGCCATTCTCGGGAGTTCTTAGCGTAATGACACTGGTGCTGTGCCACGACTTCGCCCGGCTTCTGGGCTGAATTATTGCTTAGTAAGGTAATGAAGTTTTTTTAAGAGGATAACAAGTTTATTTCAATATGTATATATATAAAAAAAATTATATTGATGTTATGTGTTTTATATGACATTATTTATTTTATATATTGAAAATGACTTGCCAGGTATAATTAAGAATACTAGAACTGCAGACACCTTTTAGAGCCTAAAACACAATAGGGTACAAAACCCCGAGTGTGTTTTCATCAAATATAACATTACAAACGATTTTTACAATAAAATATAACTATTGGATTAAACATGTATTCAATGTATTAAACAATTTTAACTAAAGATGATGCAAAATATATTTTTTAAATATGTATGTTGTTTAAATATATATTTTCAGAGACATTACACTCCTTTAGATGCAGTCAGTTAAGAGCGAAGATAAACGATCGTAATAAATAAAACAAATGAAAATTAATAGCCCGAGTAATATACTATGTGAAAAATCATTGTTATCGTAAAAATACTAACTGTATCCGATTTCTGATCGTAAAAGCGCACTAAAAATCTTTTGACGGACTTGTAATGATCTATTAAATCTTGAGCCACAGATTATGTATAGTACAGAGATTTTTTATAAACGAAATTATAAAAAAAAATTAGTTATCATTTTAACTAAATTTTGATTAGATTATTGCTATCGTGTTATTTTAATTATAATTCTTTATCCAACAATCAATACAACAAAAAAAAAAAACAGTAAATAAGACTGTATTTATTTTTTTTAAGTGTAGTTTTATTTTCTTTATGGTTTTACATTCCAATCAAGTATAGATATAGTACAATCTACAAAAAACAGATAAAACAGGCATATTTAAAAACATTTCCACAGCCACAAACGAAAACAATTGTAGAATACTCTTGCTGCTCAAATTTAAATTTGCTATTAATAGAATTCAGATAATTTGGCAGCCATTTTTTAAATTATTTGTCACGTACTCTTATCTTAATTGCTTTAGAAAAAACAATCGAACGAATTTAATAACTACTCACTCATTATCTGAGCACAATTATAATTTAAATACCTATATGATACCATTAATACGTCCGGGATTACTATCAAAGTGATCAATAATAATTTTGCGCATATATTGCGAAAATTTACAGACACATATAGAATAGTATCGATACTATCTGAACGGAGTCGATTTTTTGATAAATATTGGCGTACCTACAGTGTTTATTGTTTTCGATGATTTAGTTTTATATAACTTATGGAAATAATTTATAAAACAAAAGAAAGAGATGTGATAAATTCGCTCATATAGTAATAATAATAATATTAATAATAAACATTTATTGGTTAACATAATTACACCACTTCACGCAAATTAATAAACTAAATCAGACCAAAATAACACTTATCCTAAAATAAAGTAAAATAACAATAAAACTACAATTACAAAAGGACAAAAAATAAAATTATGACCACTTAAAGTTAAAAAAATTATAATAATGACAAGTGTGCAGCAGTGTAATTTAACCAAAAGGAGATCCACTCAGTAACGATAGAAACAAGTTTGCTTCTAAGCTGATTTTCAGTGGTCTCCTAATTTTAGTAACATTCTGAATGCTAGCAAAAATACTATTTTATGGATAAAAGTATTTTTACAACGTATTAATAAAAATAACATTATTCCGATGTAAGTTATCTCTAAAGAAATCTCTCTGTAATCTCTCGTACTCTGTAATCATCGAAAATTTAAACGATTATATTTGATTTTTCAATTTTATATCGTCGTAAAACGAGGTCTGATATTATGTTTCGCGTTAAAATATATGTTGATTGTCACATAATTGACAATAGAATATATTTATTAGTTTTATGAGTTAAAATATGTATAAACATGTGATTTTTTTTCAAATTCAAATAATTCTTTATTCAATTTGGCTTTTGGAGCACTTTTGAATTAGTCAGTCAGAGTCAGTTTACATTTTTTTTAATCTACCGCCGGTTCGGAAGGTAGATCCTAGCCGAGAAGAACCGGCAAGAAACTCGACTGTTACTATTTTCTTTTTAATTTTACGGATCAATTTTAATGTCTACTTCGTCATAATGTTAATCATATTAATATTTCACAATACAATTCTGTATACTGAGTCAGCTTGATTAGATATTTACTATATTCATAATTTATTTAACTACCGATATAGGTGTACCTCATGTGAGGTCATCACATCTCGATGTGAAATTTTCTACGTCTATTGACATTTAAGTGAGCCCTTAAAAGGGTTTAAAAAACTTTTTGAACGATCAAGTAACAAAATATTTGGATGTATGAACTGATAACAGTAAGGATGATCAACATGCTAAATCGTATTAAAACATACCAAGTCACTCGTAAAAACCAAAATCTTTACCAAAAGTACAAGGAAACGAAACAAAAAATAATTATACATATAATGAAAAAAAAACAATATACCTATTTGTCATTAGAGGTGTCGATATGACAATTCAACACAATTAATTACATCCACACGGTCGCTCAATCACACAGGCGCCAGACGTAAAAACGAATGATAATAAAAAAGGGCAAAAAAATCAGGGAGTGATAAAATTAAGAAAGGGCCTAAAAACGCCAAGGGCCGGAAAGGGCACAGTGTTGACGGCTTTATAACAATCAACCGCTGATCGAATGATGCCACGGAGCTAGTAAATATCAAAGATGGTATCATTATTTATAATGTTAAAGTATTTTTATTTATGGTATGTGTGTATATTTCAATTATTTGTATAAACATATTGTAAACGTAACACAGCCTGTACATATCCCACTGCTGGGCATAGGCCTCTTCTCATATTAGGGAGAAGGTATGGAGTTTAGTCACGCTGCTCCACTGCGGATTGGTGGATATACATGTGTCAGAATTTCTTCCGCCACATGCAGGTTTACTCACGATGTTTTCCTTCACCGTCGAGCTCGTCCAGCCGATTATCTTGCAATATGTGGATGTAGATTTTTCGGGTTGATTTTTGCTAGTCAATTTTGAAACAGATATCTTCAACCGATTGAGCTGAAATTTTGCATATATATTTTTCAAATTTACCCTTGTATCCCTAATGCGTGATAAATAGATATTAAAAGATATGTTATGTTGCCAAGTGGTTGTCTAAAAAATATGCAGTGATATCATTTTGATGTATTATACCTACATTTTTCACACATTTTAATGACTTATAATCGTCAATATCATTAGCGAAACTGTTATGATAACACCTTATCGTTACAATTAAAATAATAATTACATTATTATATGTAATTTATATAGCTATTCAATTTGTACCAACTTTAGATCTTTTTAATAGACACTTTGTGCAATCACATGTGATCACATTATAATATTTATTTAAATGTAAAAACGATAAAACACTACTTTTAAAATAAACTATTAGAATTATCCTTAAAATAAACAACACACAAACACATGACACAAAAACTGTAAATTACAGACTACTAAAAAAAATAGAGAAATACAATTTAATTTTAATTTAAAAAATTTACTGTCACATCTTCCATAATTTTATTCATCATTGACTGAGCATGACAAATTTATTAGTGACGGTTTTTTGAACTACCATGATGAATCCTTGTATCCGACTCCCGCCATCTGTCTGTCCACAGATAATACGAGAGCCCCTCTTTGTTCTTAATTTAATTCACATTATTGACTTTAAATATATATACACTTGCTGGTACTTATTATTTCCTCTGTGTATAGTTATTAATAGATAGTGATTTTTGTTTAAAGATTGTGCCATATGATTAAAGTGAATGATATTTCTCACTGTAGTGACTAATTATGATACCTATTTATAAGGAACTGAAGAAAATTTGGCAATTTCTGTAGACTTTACAGTATTGAGTAGAGATTCACTAAGATCAGATTTAGAAATCTGTTTAATCTCCTAATCTTCCCACTGAAGAAATTTTCTAACAAACGAAATTTCTCAATTGACCCAATCAACGGTATCTGCTTTAGTAACAGCCATCAAAAACTTAATTTTTTGTTTCGCTTCCAGATTTTAATAATTAAAGTTCGTTTATAGAAACGCCCCGCGGAGGCTCCACGGGTCACTTTTGACCTCTCACCTCTCATAAATTCGCCCCGCTATTTCGTAACAAACTAATCAAATAGAAAAATTTTATTTTCATTAAATTATTTAATACCTCCAACTATAAGATAAAATACGAGTAAAACAGCGGGCGGTCGTTAGTATGGACTTTCTGTCTGACCATTTATGTCTCATTTTATGTTAATTCAGATATTTGACCAAGTGTATTTATTTTATTATATTAATACATTATTAACGGACATAACGACAACGGGATTTTTTCGAATTAATTTTGTTTAACGTTATTGTTTTAATGTCGTTCAATTAAATTTGGTAACGAAATTATTATGAAGGATACTTTCAAATTGTTTATTTTATTATTTTGTGTTATTCCACACGTGGGGAAATAATATTAAACTTAAATATCAAATCAAA
>DVXP01000650.1:0-18754 GCA_018235645.1 Junonia grisea | reverse complement strand
TGTGTTTAAATTCATCTCGAGCTCGGCGGTGAAGGAAAACATCGTGAGGATACCTGCATGTACCGGAAGAAATTCTGGCACATGCATATCCAACAACCTGCAGTGGAGCAGCGTGGTGGATTAAGCTCCATAACTTTCTCCCTTATAGGAGAAGAGGCCTATTCCCAGCAGTGGGATATATACTTTGCTACTACTACTATTATATGCTTAAGAGAAGGGATCAGACCGAATCCATTAAGTTAACAAGGAACAGTATAAGACAGGTACTCTAAAGAACTACTAAGAAGACTAAAAGTTTCAAAGATGCAAGTTTAAAAATTCTGACGACGGTAGTCTGAAGAATATCAATAAAATGTTTTTCTTGGGTTTGAATCTTCATACACTATAAAGGTATACCTTTTACTGTCTTTGGATTAATTTTATTGGGTTGATTCTGTTTATGCAATATCTTAGTATCTTATTAAATATGTTACAGATAAACTGTTTTAAAACGTGCAAAATTTTGACATCAGTATCGACAATAATTCTTACAACTCGCTTGAATTTGCATCGGTTATAATCGAAAACTATTACACAGTACCTAAATTCACAATACATGAAACAAATCACATTCGTAGAGCTAACGAAAGCGACCATCTAGATAAAGATAAACTATCGCGGCAGGAAACCACAGATCCTTATAAATCGACAGAATCGATTGCAATCTGATTACCCAGTGTCGATTATACCGATCCGCTTGTAAGTTATTCGATTCTATTCATTAAACATGCTAGTGCTGAACTAGATAACGAATTTAAAATCGATTCATTGAGTTGAGAGTCGTTTAACCTTAGTTCTCACGGTAGGGCTGTGTATATTTTTGTATTTTAACTTTTGTATGTATGTTCTCATGTAAGTGACTATGTCTTTTTGAGAATAAATTCTTTAAACCTTATATTATGATTAGTTTTTTACTGAAATCGATTTTAGTCCTTTAATTTGCTAAAATTATGTTTTTGTGTTAGCTAATCATGGATTTACGAACATGTGAATTTGGTGCTGGTTTAATTTTGTTTGTTCCGACGTTTCTATACTTTTCTATGTTTTATTATTTTCAAAATGTAAGTTCAAAAAATAAGGCAGCAGATGACAATAACTTCAATCTCATATATGAGGGTAGTTTTTGTACTTTTCTCAATCAAACACTTCATTTTTTTTAACTTCTCACCATTCGTTTTTTCGTTTCGTCACATTTCATATTTTCAACCGTTTTCGCTTGTACAATTCAAGCAGTTGCATTCTTAGTGTTAATATACTATCGAACTCTAAATGTCTTTATATCCTTATAATGTTAACCTTAATAATTAAAGTTGCCAGCCCTAGATCATTGTGCCTAATTGGTAGATCCTTATAAAATCTAGATACGCATCTCACCCGCTCACAAACAAATGACACATTTTGTTATTTATCCCCGGAGGCTTTTAGCTGCCCTATTGTTGTGTGACAGCGAGTTTTTAGCCATGATGTAATATACCATTGTAATTGAAATATTTCAGTAATTGCCCATTAAATATCACTATCAAGGAGCCTTTGTTATACAAAATGCTAAATTACGAATTGATATTACAATACATGATTTATTATTACATTATATGTTTATAATAAATATCATATCTAATCTAATGAATATAAATTCATTAGATTTATATAATCCAGATGTTTTAAAACAGATTAATAATTTCCTAACATCAGTGTCATAAAAGCATCATAAAAAATGCCCTATATTTTTACTAAATATCAAAGCATTTTGAAAAGTTTAACTATCGCCTTAGCAAAGTATCAAAGGGTCAATTGCTCTTTAGACAGTGGTCCAATAAAACCATCCAAGGAAATGGTCATGTGTTTAAAATGCCCTGTTTATTCCCCTACTAGAGAAATCCTCATGGGTAAAGGCAACGTACAAAATCGTTAAATGTTTTCCAATAAGGAAAGCAGTTTTATTCGTTTTCCATTTACCTACGCATATCTTTTATTGCGTACATGGATTTATTTAAAAGAGATTTACAATTAATACGAATAACTGATATTATTAATACGAATAACTAATATTGCTGAGATCTTGACTTTGTTGAAAAAATATCGACAAAAAAAAGTGCCGCTGAGTTTCTTTCGCGGTTTCTTCTCAGGTCTGAGGCTTAACTTTTCCGAAACCGTAGTATATTTATTTGACATTCAAAAAGTAAATATTATATTTCTATTTTGAATAAAATGATTTTGAATTTGTATATAAGAATTAAATCTGTATATCTATTTGTTTTGTTATTTCTCAAACGGCTGAACCAATTTCAATACATTTTTGATATAAAATTAGCGAACATAAATTTACCGGTAGTACAAATGGAAACAAAAGTTATATGGCATCAAACCCATCAATTCTAACCCAAATCCAAAGTTTAGGTTATTTATAGTAATTGTTATCAGCAAAGCAACGCTCCACTTTTTATAATGTAATAAAACTACATAACACAAAAGCTGTATTGTGCGATATAAAAAAAGTTATAAAAAAAAGACTATTCCATAATGCAAAATCATAATTGATAAAAACAAATAATAAAAGACCCTACTTAATAAAAAAAGCGTATCGTAAAAATTCTCACGTGGAGCGCGTAAACAAAGTTGAATAAACGGAGATTGGACGCGAAACACGGACTCAATTACGGATGCGCCGGCGCACCACGCTCAATAGTCACAACTTACTCCACATATTGGAACGGTTTCTACTCTTCTACTAAAATGTATTTAAATTAAATTTATAAATAAAATTCGTACGGGATTTCCAAATAGGTTATTTTTTTATTTTTATTATTTATATTTTTCTACGAGTATAATAAATTATATAATTCATCTCGACAGAAACTTGTAACCTGGCTCCTAAACCATTGGACCAATTTATATGCAATTTTATGTGTGTATGATGGGGCGCTTGTATAGTTTAATAATACAATTGGACCTGGTAGGTGGTGCTAGTTCTGAGAAATTTACTTTAAATAGTCTAAAACAGGACAACGTCTGTCGGGTCCACTAATATTTTTAAATTAATATAAAAGGTAATAAAATTCGTCGATACGAACCTTACTGATTTTTGTAAAGCTTTATTGCTAAAATTGCGTTATTAACAACATCTTTTCTTCCTTCCACTTTACATAATAATTTCTAGCAATTTTATTCAATTTTTATCGATATCGCTTACTTATAAGTATTTAAATAAGTACATATGTATATTAAAATAATATATAGGCTATATATGTAACACGCGGTCGTAATCTTCGCCAGCAACTTGTTTTTCATTACACAACGGAGATGTTCAATATATTATAGGTGTTTTACGATATATTATAATTTCTATTGTATTCATAATAGTTTCAGTTAAGTTAATATTCTTACCGTCATAAGAGCAATAATATTATCATGTTAAATATTTACGATCTTCTTCGTTTCTTTAAAAAAAAACTTTCAAATATAGACTGTTGACAGGCTATTTGGTCTAAGCGCCATTTTTTGACACGTTCTTTTATGTATATTCGGAATCAGCTAATTCTTCTCTATCCAAATATGTATATAAATATATACCTATGTCAAAAATGGCAATTAGACCAAATAGCCTTAAACCGTCGATATAATTTAAATGCCTCTTTTCTTCCTCTGTTTGACTATTGTAATTAAATTTGTATAACGTAACGTAACGTAACACAGCCTGTACATATCTCACTGCTGGGCATAGGCCTCTTCTCCTTTTAGGGAGAAGGTGCATTAAGCTCTATAGCTTAATGCACCACGCTGCTCCACTGCGGATTAGTAGATATACATGTGTCAGAATTTCTTCCGGTACATGCAGGTTTCCTCACAATGTTTTCCTTCACCACCGAGTTTGAGATGAATTTAAACACAAATTTGGCACTTGAAAATCCAGCTGTGCTAGCCAGGGTTTGAACCCATAACCTTTGGTCACTAGGCCATCTCGGCTCTTAAATTTTTATATCAGATATAATTTTGATAGATAATAAACACATAATTCAATTCATATTTCTATGCATGTTGATACAATGATCGTTAAATATTTCAGTATCATAAGCGTAACTAACAAGACTTCGTCTATGATTTCTATGGGCTTATTTATCATCGTCGGCGTTGTCCAAATACGTCTTATTAATAAATGGCCGGTCGACACACTGATGGCCAGGCAACAATGCCTGTGAAATATCTGAACTGTTCTTTGTAAACCTCAAAGACTCGTGTTGAACAAATGGTTATTACAGCTTGCTATGGCTAATTATCTATGGGATTCGTTTCTTGCCTGTGTTGCATTGTTGCATTTGTATGGTGGTAATTTATAAGTAGACCAGATTGTTAGTTCTCCAAGTGCCATTTTCGTCAAAAGCGTTTTTACGTTTTTGACGTCATTATAAAAATAAGTACTTAAGTGTTAAATCCAATGTTTTGCGTCTTAGTGACTTCTTATAGTTTACTGGTTTACTCCGAAATTATACGAATAGCTTAATAGTAAAGCGAAAATGTTACTTTAACCTTAAAACATATCAAGTGTAAGTCGAGCCACTTTTGATTTTATTTTATGGCATTGTTTCTTCATTTTAATTTGCATGTAAACCACAAACTAATATCGCGCACTTCAAAACGCTATGCATTACATGTAGTACTCCAGTAGTAATACCCTAATTGCAACAATTTTCTCATGACTATCATAGTTTAAGACTAACATGAGAGCCAAACATCGCGCTATACGAGCGGTACTTTCACGCACAAATATAGTAACGTCATGCGACACATAAAGTAATTCCCGGTATTCACAGACCTTTTAATCAGAGGCATGAGCATTCCACAAAAAGGGCATTTAATGATACCCAAGTACTATTACTAGCACTTACTAAGTGTCGGGCCGTAATCGCAGCATTTAGTACACTTACAAATGTCTGGTCTCGGAACATGACGTATCAATGTAACCGAGACCTCTCCCATGGTGGTCTAGACGCAGAACGAACGAAAGTCTAATAAGACAGCCCCTTGCCTCAGCTGTCTCGGTAAGGACGTTATCTTCAGCTGAAAAATAGCACCTTTTGTGCTTAAGAAGGTAAACGAACTGGCCCCTGTAGAGGTTACGAATTTTAACGCTGCTTTGTGTTTTGTTGATCCCGTAAAGTAGTTTGCTTAGATTAGTTGCAATTGTTTTAATTTAATGGGTGTACTAGTCATGAATAATTCCGTAAAAAGTTTTTAACGTAACGTGTACCCGAATGGTGTTGCTAACTGTTTCAGTTTCTTAGCTTGATAGCTCACTTATTTTCGAATACATTAAAGTAGCTCATTTAGGAAAGTATACCTTGTGTATTATTTATGTGGCAATGTATATTATTTGTCGTATCTACACATTTGTATATCCAAAACCAAATTACTTTGCCATTACAATTTTACAAACAAGACCTTCGACTAAACTTATTTACAACGATAAAAATAATCGAAAACACCGAAACTATTTTAAACTTCAATGACACTATGAAAATAGCGTAATCCAGTATCGGTAAGGCCGAGCTCTTAAATTCATTCAGCTTAAGATAAATGCGAACAAACAAGTGCTAGTTGTAAATCAGCATCAAGCCATCACCATGACTGCGCCAGTCTGCGCTGTCAACACTGCACCGATAACTGACAATATTATCGCCTGGTGTATTTTCATTCACAACACTGTTATTTATATAAGAACAATCACTAAAGGCTTAAATATTTGCTTAAAGAATTTCAATTGAAGTGATTGTTGGTCGTTTTTTATTTTAAAGGTTAGGGTTGAAAAGTTGAAATTGCCAGACACGGAGGAAGTTCTAAACAGCTGGTCAATAATAATATTTGGCATTCCATTCCAACTCAATGTTTAATATAACATGTAGCCCACATACTTTGATTAATGATGTTACGTTATACTTATTTTAATTTCTTATTTATAATTTAATCTACAATAATAAAAAGTTTTTTAAAAAGAAACAATCGATTTGTAAATCGATTAAAGGAATTCAGAACAGAAATATAAATTTAAATCCGTTATTTTGTTTTGTAAGAGCTGTGAAATTAACATTTACCGTTTAGTAATACTGCACTTACAACTAAAATGAACTTTATCTGCATCGCAAAGCTTATAATATGTAAACATATCCCAGGACAGCCGTCGATTTGTTTATAGCACTTCGTACCACAACATCAAATTTAGTTTTTGTAATTAAATTAAAACGCAATCCGAAGTTAACCAATTCAGTTAAAACACGAAGCAATAAATAACCTAACGCAACATTCGCAACGCGTTTAATTATCAAATCCTACAATTAAAGATAACGATCAAGGAATTGTCGAAAACATTTCATGCATATTTCTCGCACCCCTGCAGGGTACTCGATTCGCATACTTGGACGATAACAATCTTATATCCTTGTTACTTTCCAAATACATGTCATAAGTGTAATAGCCACATGACATAGCTTGTCCCCTCAGGCGTTGCTCGGCCGGCGTTTAATGACAAACATATCTGTACACCCAACTCTTAAACCCCTATTCCTTATGAATATAAGCATAAGAATCACAACCGCGTAATCCAACTTTCTATAGCCGAAATCTTCGATTTGTGAATGTTTTCGAAATACCACAACATGATATCCAACTTTTAAAAGATATGTCATTGAATTTTGAACCTTAAGTAAAGGACATAAGATTAAGATACCATTTTCATAGTGTTTGGAGATCGTTGGTAATGTTTGCGCTACTAAATCAAATAGTGGTCAATTAAGATAAAGCTCAGAACGACAGCTATGGACAATAGAGCATATGACTAATACAGCGTTTTGTTTGCCTAACTGAATTACAACCAGACCGGCCGATAGTTGATAGAATGTCTATTAATAATGAATTTGTTTAATGTTTTCAAATTCAGTGTCGGTTGCAACGATCGGCTTACGATATAGGATAGACGTCGACTTACGAGACTATCATTGGAATACAATACAGTAAGGGATCATTAATTACTACTAAATATAATATAATTTTAGTACATATATTGTATAAGTAAGAATACAGTTAGAACGTAACCATGGAAATGAATATAGAATATTTACTGATTCAAATAGAGACGAATACTTTCAGTGATTAACAAAATGTTTTTTAATTGTTTATGAAAGTAGAAATGTTACTTCAACAGTGTTTAGTTAGATTTTATTAACACGATAGTTGCAACTCATTCTAAAACCAAATACCTACATATTTTCATCATGAGCAGTTATTTACGTAATACAAGTATTTCTGTTATTTAAAAGTTTTTGTTGCCTTGGAAGTTGCAAATTCATAGAAGTCTCAATATCCAAGAACTTATACAAGATAAAATAGATACCTACTTAATAATCTTGTGACACGCACTCAATAATAAGTAAATAGTGTCACAGTTAAAGTATGTAAGGCGTGACGATAAATTGTTTTAATTAAAATACAATTAATCGTTTAGAATTATAATAAAATTCGTTGTTAATGATAGCTGCATGTCACGGAATTAATAGGCTAATTTATAAAGTAAGAAAATGCAGGTATTCATTTATTCGAGTGGTGCTAATAGAAATAATAGCTTTATATCTATTAATCTAAGACTTCCGGTAATGCAACAGATATCATTAATGAAACAGATCAACAGTCTTGTAAAATTTATGTATGTTACACTTACATTTCAACCTTCTTATTAGATTTTTTAAAACTTACTGTTTAAAGAAGATCAATCATAGTGATACTGAATTATTTCATAAAATAAACTATGTAGAGAAGTCTATCCCTATAATAGATATAGAAAATCACATAAGTTGTAGGAATACGAAATCAGTTATTTTTATCTGCTATTTTGTACCTACATCAATTTAAAGTTTACTTATTTATATTTCATTTTTTGTAATTCTCATTTTGAAAAACGAGTTTTGGATATTAATTTGTATGAACGGGTTCCAGTGTGCATCGTTATGGTTATGAATTTGTAATATTGTTTTTACTACCAAAAATGATTACATATGTTTGTACGTTTTAGGCGTCTTGTATTGTGTTTAGAGTTCTATTTCATTGTTACATCCTCGACGCACAACCATGTCCTTCGCCTTCTTATACTACTGTCTTATTTACACTGTTTAAACCTACGTATTAAAGATAAAATAATTTCCTTTATAGCAAACACCGCGTCTCTTCTATCTATTGTCATCTATCAACTCATTTGTTTTATGTGTATGGCAATATGTTAGTATGTACTATAGAATATGGTACGATCATTAATAACCGAATAGTTAAGATATGATGCCTTTATATTCAAATGAGACAAACGAAAGAGAAACGCAATTTACTACTGAATATAACAAACAAACTGACCCCGTGATTTAACCTTTGCGGAAATTATATTTAGTATCAGCTTTCATTGAACTGTCATCAACGCTTACTAAATCGTTATCAGTTAGATATTTCAATCGTGAATAATTACTTTGAAATGTATGATTTTCGGCTTATAGATTAATATTCGTCGGGATCATTTCCTTCTAATCAATTTGGTATTACGAGCGTGTAAATGCTAACATCTATAAAAAAAAATTACGACCTTCTATTCACTAATCTTCTTAAACCATGAATTTTATGAAGTCTTAGTCCTTTTCTGCAACAATTGGTAGAAAATAGATACAAAAGATATTGTATCCATTAAGACTCATCAGTACGGGCTGTGCATTATCTGCCAATTATTTAGTTTAATTAAAATAAGCTTTTTAGGGTGAAATATTTACCTACTAACAGTAAATTAGTAACTTAAAAGACGTGCAAGTTTTTCAAATATCTTTAATAGCCCAAATATTCACACTATCCAATAAAGTATGCATCTTGTTGTGAAGGTGATGAATAACATTAAACACATAAAATAAGTTCATATGCTATACCTCCTTGATATAAGTACCTAGACATGACAAAGTTAATATTTCTATTCATTGACTCTAGAGTTATGATCAATAAAATAAGACGACTCTAACTCAAAGATATTCTCCTCATTAAAGGTCGACGGACCGTTTAATAAAATTAAATGAAGGAAATGTCTAATTTCCTTACTTAATAGATAACAAAGTGACATATTTGTCTGGGCGTGCGGCAATATTTTCGCTATGATTGTCATAATGCAAAAGTTATGTTTTGTGTCTAGGTCTCATTGCTTTTAGGTCACTGGTTTATTTACGATACTAGATTTAATTTATTGCATGGTGTTATCTACGTACGTATTTTATCGTCTAATCGAATACCATATTCGTGATTGATTATTTACAATTTTAATACTTTATCAATTATAAGCCAAAGATCACATAATGACTTGAATCAAAGTGACCCGAGGCAAAACTATTTCTATATATCTTTTATTATGTTTTGCAGTTAGAACGTACGCGTAAACTAGAATTATTTTCAAAAGGTGCGTAAGACATTTATAATTATAATTTATTAGGTGTATATTAAACATTTTCTACGCTGACTTTGAAATATTTAAACGCAACCGCCACATTCATTAGATCAGGTAGATATTAAAATAATACACAAAGTGCCTTCTAAATTCGGAAGGCTCGATTATCTCGGGCATAGTTTAAACAATTATACAAGATTGTATTTTCGTCGGGCAGTTTATCTCTGGCCGCGATTGATATATTGCAACAGGCCAACAGCCTAAAACCAAGCTATCACAGCCTCTCATAACTTCCATGACTGTTTTACATAAGACAAGAACCAGAACAATCGGCCGCACGATAATAACTAAAGTATAAAATTAATACAGACGTCAGGCTCCTTTCTACGACCCTTCGCCTTGACTCGCCGCTCCCTGCATACCGCACACGTCACTAACTCACTATATTGCTTACGTAGCGAGTATACACAAGTGACCAAACGCCCGGTTTTGAACGAGACTGTCCCCTTTTTCTGTTGGGTGTCCCGGTGTCCCCGAAGATGTCTTTGGGACACAAAATGTCCTATTTACGTAGGGTAAGAAAGATAACATCGGAACCTATTGGCAACCAGAAATATAGAACTACGGTCACCGGTAACCTTTTTCTTAGCAATTCCACCAGGCAACCAGAAATATAGGATGCGGTAACCTGTGAAATTTTTTAAGCTTTTTATAACAATAACAGGAAGATTCGATGTGAATAATTTATTTTTGTGTGGGTCCCGTTTTGAGTGTAACAAAATATGGTCACGTCAAGTATACCTGGTCGGTCCGTGCTCGGCACGCGCCGATTGATTAACGCAATGCTGTTATTTTAAACTATTTATTATCTGTCGTATCTATCTGTGATAATAAAAATAGCTATGTCTTTAAAAGGTAAATTGGTAATTAAAAATGTAAAGATTTAAGTCCAATCGACTGCCTATAGTATTGGTTCCTTTATCGGCTAGAATTTCGCCGTGGCTCCGTTTATCGTTAGAAGAAAAAAAAATATTTGTTTTCCCTCGAGACCTTCTCATTTTTTCTGGATGAATCCAAAAACTTTACATCTTCAAAAGTTCACGGCAAGCGGTTCAATAGTTGTTGCGTGTTATAGTTTTAAAGCAAACAAATATTGTCAATTTAACAATAATATAGAAGGGATTAACGAGTCCTTACTGCTATAAAAATATCTTTACGTCTTAATTAAAAAATATATATAAACGTACCAGTGATTCATGGAGCAATTCCAACTTAGATTTAATATACGGCGTATAAAATGATAATTTACAATAGGCCCTTAGCGGGTGATAGTCGCGAAAAATAATAAATCAGTTTTTAATCAAAGTTCATTAGCGAAGTTATTTGTATTTAGCGACCGGGTGGGGTCAAGTGAATGATTTAGTTTCAATACACAGGACTTCGCCCATAAACGTGGCTGTCGACTGGGTAATTTACACCGATTGCCGCTTGTTTATTATTTTCTGCCTAGGTTTTAAAGTCTTTAACGTGGGAATTGTTAAAGCCTCTAGCTGTTTTTAAATATAAGTCGCACTGTCGTTAATGTTTGTAATCGAAACATTTGATTTTTTTATTTATTCGATTCCCTTGTCCTATCACATAAAATAGACGATGTATGTCTTTTTCTTCTAATGATCTTGTATTAAACAAGATATTATATACGTAGTGCCGTAGGCATTATCAAATATGATGAGATTATCTTGTATATTTACCGTAAATACTAAATTTCACCCAAATCCAAAAAAGAGTACTAAAAAAACTTGAATCAAAATTTAGGTAACTCTAAATATTATTTTCAAAAAAAAAAATTCTAGTCAATGTTCGGGTACCTATATTGCTTGAAATAATGAATTACCCGCTAATTTTATTTATTTTCAACTTAAAAACTTTCCTATATTTATATAGTTTACGTAGTGTATATTTTTACGTAAGTTACATATCCATAAACATTCATCAATTCAATATTTAACTTTCGATCTTTAAAATTGTGCCCATAAACCTCGTTCGGTTCGTTAATAAAAGTGATTAAACAAATCTCTCGTATCAAAATCGTTTATGTTTAGCAATTAATACGCGTTGAATATTTTAAAACAATTTTGTCTATGTCCTCGGGCGGTACTGCCCCACTGTGAGCAAATGGATCGAAGCACGCTATGCTATATCTATTTGTACCTACAAATTTAATTATAACTACTTCTGTGTAAACGTATTAATTCTTCTATTAGTCAATTCTTTGGATAATTGAAAATAATTAGGATAAGTTATTTTTTCTTAATACCATTTTTTCTTCAACTTGCAGCTGTTATTGTAACAGCGAAGCGTAAGGTTTGTTTAGAAAAGGCGATAAAAATTTAAATTATTATTTAATAAATCAATTATTATTAAAATATTAATTTATGTTTATTGTTCATAAATCAAATCAGGTTAGTAACAAAAAATAATATTATAAATGCGCATATTTTAATATATATCTTACCATATGAGGCCGCAATGAATTTAACTGGCAATTATAGAAATTATCCTTGCTGCCTATTTATTATCTTCTTAATTACTGTTCTGTAGAATTAATTAGAATCTTTATTAAACATCGTAGGTATTCGTGTTAGGTTGAAGCTATTAGTCGTATTTTAGGCAAATCATATCTTGTTTCTCGAATTGTTGACCAAAACTAGTATTACGTTTATTGGCAAAATTTAATACAAATGTAATTTTACGCACCTATATATCATAGTTGTAAAATAGAAATTAGTAAAACGTGACTAACACATTCATTATTCATTAAAGTTAATAAATTGTAGCGATATTAAGTAATGGTAGAGAATAATCTATTAATCTACAATAACACGTGAAATTGTTGTTGCTATGTAAATTCACCTTATGATATAACTGTAGGCATATGTAGACAGTAATAACTTAATAAAATTTAACAATGAATTCTTTAAAACATTGATGTTATAACTCAGTAAGAATTATGTGCGTTCCTCGATCCCTTAAACTATTACACGTCATGCTCGCTTGTTCAAAAGAAGAGCCCACATCTAACGTCGCATAATAACACGTCTGAACACCTCGGCTGTCGTCACGCGACTAATCAATTAGCGCGCTACATGATGTCTTCATCAGCCGCCCGAGGGCGTAACGCCCTGCGCTTGCGCAGCCAACACAGCCCTTTTGAGCTTTTCGAGTATATTTTGTATTAACATTATAGAATTCTAATGAATAATAATATTGCACACAAAAATAAGGATATATTTATTTTGGCATTTAAAAAAGAATAATTAAAAAACCAAAAGATTTATCCCTAGTAGGGTACTTTACATTTACTTATAATAAAGTAATTAAAATGAACGACCTTGCGATGTAGTTTACAGAAGTTGTTAACTGTAATACATTTAACGATACGAAATAAAAACTGCAAGCGGTAAAAAATGCTATAGATTTCTTAGTTGGGCAAGCGCCATTTATTTAGCCAATTGAAAGTGGCCACTTAAAGGAATCACAGTGCGGAGAGGCAACAAATCCAACAAATTGAACAGGATCGGCAATTACAGAAGACAATGCGTGCGTGAGACCGAGGTGCGCGCACGCAGATCGCGAATTAGACTCGTTGTAGGGCGGCCGTAATTAGGGGCTCGTTCCCACGGACCGACCCCCGACAGGTGGATTCCGTCTTATTATTTCTAACGGGCATGCATTCGTTCGATGACCTATCTCTTATAAACAAACAATGTATTCAAGAAAAATGATTGTTTTACCTAACAAGATAAAGTGGTCTGTTGTTTTTGACTTGAAGCTGCGTACATTTATTGGCGTAACATAGAACGTGAAAGTCTGTTATCATTAAAACCATTAATGTATGTATTTGAATTACGTGAAGGTTTATATTTATAGGAACAGAAAATAAATATTATACGATACTTTTAATCATGAAAAGTGTTATATTAATGATGTGATGTAATCAGTATACGAATTTTATTATAAAAACAAGTACGTAAAATAACAAAATTATGCGTTACAATCATGTATTTTTTTTACTAATATACTTTTGACATTACGATATCTTCAAAAACAATAATTTCAATAACAAAGCAAACAATAACACAGAAGGGGAATAATACTACAAACGCAACGTAGAAGTCATCGCGGAGTTGCAGACTCCACAGAACCTTGGTTTACCTAAGCAGTGGTCTTGTAAACACGATTTTAGTTCTATTGTGCCTCTATCAAAGCAAAATATCCATATCTAAGCGATTACTAATCAATGGTAAATGCAGTGACATTAGAATAAATTACACGCAAACGAAGTTTTACATGGAGTTCTAGTATTCACAAAATGGAACACGAATAAATTTAAATATCTAACCGCGCTTAAATCAAGCTCGTGCCGCGTAAACGCACTGTATTAATTTCAATCGAGAAGATCAGATCGAGAAATGTATCGATATGGAATCGATTCAGCGAGTCGTTTTTAATAAGGCTCTGATTAAGTTGACGAACGTGTGAATGAGTTTTATTGCCTTATCCGTTTCGTTACAAGCTGAGAGGTATTGGAACGTCCCTTAATGATTTACTAAAGCGCCGACCGTTAGAGCTGTACGTAAAACATCGATTTTACAAGCGATTAAGGTAGATGAAAATGAAAGCACGCAAATGTGCGCATTTACGCTACAACATTAAGTTTGAGCGGGTATCGATATCTTAGGATAAATGGAATGTATTTTTAAATTATCCAATAAAAAATAATGAAGATTCTAATTGCGGATTTATGGCCGTATAGGGGCGACCTACACGCACAGTCGGCCATTCATTGCGTATAAGGAGCGGGCAGCGTGTTCGCGCGACACTCAACATACAACGGTGTCGCGCTACCGTATAATCGCGTCGCACCTTGATATACGACGACCTTTTCAGACTACCTTCGGAATGTGTCGTCTTCTGTTCGGTATGTTGCATCTTCTTGATACCGCTGTGTGAAAAGTCATTTAAAATCAATATTCAAAATTATTACTAATTTATACCTATAACTGTAAAATATTGTTGCAGCACACGAAACAGTTTTTACACACAATACAGTTTAAACTTTTTGTACCATATTTACGGTTATTATCGTCTTTTCTTAAGATCTTTTTTACACATTAGTGAGTCAATGTTTATTATTATATTACAGAAACATCCGCCTAAATCTTAATTCGTGTTCACATTTAGTTTTTGTCATTACTTTTTTTTTAAACTATTAAACGAAGTGCATAGGGATAAAAACAGCGATTGAATCACTCAGAATCTTTACAAACATCACTTAGGTTGTTGACAGAGCATAGAAACAAAGTATCGTTTATAATAAATTACATTGTATAAAATAATAATAAGTCGGTGCTATACGGAATCCGGAACCTGGCAACGTTCGTATAAGCAAATAAATCAAAGGTACGATCATATTTAACCGGAATTAACTACTGAAAATAGTAAATCTACAAATAATTTCGTTGTTCTTTTAAAAATAGCATGTATGTAACTTATTTTCTACCTTAAGTAGGTACAAAAACAACGTAATTTAATCTTAACAAATTGGTAACAAAACTAAAAGTTGGAAATATCTCGAACTAACGAGATAAATGTGGTATATTTATTTTTATTTTGATCGTCTATAACTCGATAACTATAAAAGCCTACATAGCCGTGACATTTTTGCTTTTAAATTCATAATATGTACTGCCATCGTGAATTTTTTCATATTTTTAGATGCAGCAGTTTAGTGGGTAGAGGGGGGGGGGACACTTGACTCTAAGAAAAATTGACACTTAAAAGCTTAATATTTCGGAAACAGTTCGTCGTTCGGAAAAATGGTTTTGCCACACCGATAATAGGTATTTAAAAGACCGATCCAACGATACCCTACAACATGGGGTAGGTAAATGAGAAAAGAAATTTTTGGTCTCACTTTACACATAGGGAAGACACTCTAAAAAAATTTTTTTTAAAAGATTTTATTGAACGACTTTCTCGGCGTGATTCATATGTATACTCATACCGAATCACAAATTCCTAGTGTAAAGAGTCTCAGAGCAAAGCCGCGGACAGACAGACAGACAGACAGACGGACGGACATGGCGAAACTATAAGGGTTCCGTTTTGACTTCGAAACCCTAATAATAGGTTGTTCGGAAAGTTCTCGCCGATTTTCGTCACAAGACTATCGTCATATCGTGGTTGTTTTAATATTTAACTTAACCAACTTTAATTATCTATTTTTTGAAAGAGGACACTTTTGACTACAACAATAGTGATTTTTACCATTATTCGTTATCTTTTGTTTTTTCTTATAGGTAACAATAAAGAATGAGAACCAAGCGCATTTTCAGCACTTAATGCACTTAAAAGAAAAACGGAGTCTAAACAATGAAAACGATATGTACTGTTTTCGGAGACAATGCACTAAGTGAACATATAGTGAACAAATAGTTTGTCAAATTCAGACGAGGAGAATTTCATCTTATAGATTAAACCCCTCTGATAGACTATCTACTGTTAAAGATGACCAAATGAGTGTCATAAACTAATAAACGCATTTCCACTCGAGTGATTGCAGAAACCCTGAAAGTGACAAACTTGACCACTTTTGAATTTCTGACGCGAATTCCCAACGTGAATCGGCTTTGAGTATAGCTACCACAGGAGTTAACTGAAAGAAAAGGAAAGAAAATATTCTTTATTGTACACCAAGGACACATACAACAAAAACTAATTATAACAAAGTTGTTTGACCAAAAGTTTTTTTGTATGGAAAATTGGCCCACCACAAATTGCAACGTACATAAATTAAATATATATCCAATCATTTCTTAAACTCTCTAGATAACAATAGTAAAATTAGTTTATTAATGTCTAATCGGAATATTCAAAAATTACTTAAAAACAATAAGACAAAATAAGCTTAAAACGCCACCTATTGACAATTTTAGTACTTTTAATAGGCGGCGTTTTTGAAAATAAAATATCAAGGTATCTATTTACCGGGATATTAGGTACCCTGTTTCGATGTAGACCTTTATCTATGTTGTTTCATTTGAATACATTTAGCCAGATTTTTGCGTGATTGAGCAACATACACTTAAACCATGTTCACAAACTTTCACATTTATATTACCTATATTAGTAGGTTTAATCGTTATTATTGGAATCATGGAAAAGGAAATAAAAATTCGTAGTATAATTAACAAAATATTTTATTATACTTACTCATCTTCATTTTCGAAATCATCTCTCAATAATAATACCTCAGATAAGAAAGGTGCAGGTGGACTGATATTATTCTGGTGACGAGCCCAAAATAAAATCCAGACAATGGACATCATGTGTGTACAACAGCAAATAGTGCGTCCGCCTACCAAGGAATTACAACAATATCAACCAGCAAACCATGCAAACTATCGTACATTTTAATTGTTGTTTCGGATAGTAATTGTCTTTGTACATTACGCTGGAACCTTACTGCACAATTTAAACAACGAGTCAATGGAAAAGAAGCTGTAATTGATGCCATTTTGTTACAAGTGTAAATTTGGAAAATTTATTAAGCCCCCGACATCGTATTCAATACGTGATTTCAATACATGAGGACCTTAAACTCTTGGGAGTTATTTTGTTTTATAAATTATATTTAATAATACACACACAAATACACACACGCATGGATATACATAATTTTTCGAGTTACTCTCAATAAGTCCTTTTATTTGATACCCATATTGTCGAAATGCATCAAAATAACTATTCCGCCATCTGGGATAGTCTGCCATCTTAGATTTAGAAAGACGTCATATTACTTTTCGAGTTACTATCAGTAAGCCCTTTCATTTGATACCCATATTGTAGAAATGTATTAAAAATAACTATTCCGCTAGCTTGGATGGTCCGACATCTTGGATTTAGAATGACGTCATATTACTTTTCGAGTTACTCTTAACAATTCCTTTCATTTGATACCCATATTGCAGAAATGTAATAAAAATAACTATTCTGCTAGGTTGGACGGCCCGCCATATTGAATTTAGAATGACGTCACGTATTTTATCGTCTATTGTCATCCAAACTAAATATGTATGCAAAATATCAGTTCAATCGGTTGAAGATATCTGTTTCAAAATTGAGTAGCAAAAATCGACCCGAAAAAACTACATCCACATATTGCAAGATAATCTCGAAACGGCTGGACCGATTTTGATATAACATATCTAAGAACCACCGCTAGAAAACCCTCTTTCAGATAAAAAAAGTTAGATTCAAATCGGTCCACCCGTTTAGCTGCTACGATGCCACAGACAGACACATAGACACACAGACACACAGACAAACATAGCGGTCAAACTTATAACACTTTTTTGGTCGGGGGTTAAAAACTTGTAAAAATAAGTTTTTTGAGAGAGTTGCTACCTACCTAGCAACTTCACTGTCCCCATACAACACAATTTGTTACTACCCCACGTCCATAATATTTTTTTATTAGTTTTAATGATATTTACATGGTACATAAAAATGGATGCATATCGTAAGAATATTTAATGAGTTTTTTTGTTTATTTTTTTATTTAATGATATGATTGACATGACTAGTTACCCCAAAAATATATCACAAAATTGCATCTAAAAATGAGCCACCGGTGACTCATGGACTCTTTCCAAAAGTTCATCATGAGACATAATTATGTGCCTCATTGGACAGGGAAGTTGCTAGAAAAGGTACGTTCTGCAATAACATCTTTATCCTCCTCATCAAAACGTACATTGAATTTTATTATTATTTTAGCGATAAAGTGTTACTTTTTAGGTATTATTCAATTCAATGTGTTAAAAGAGTATGAAGAAGGATATTCTCTATTATAAAGCGTAGGTATGTATGTATATCTACAGTAAATAAAATTCGTAATATATGTTTATATAATATACAAGATATTACCAAGAACCTAAAAAGCGGGAAAGGTCGCTTCATGGTTCTTTCATAAAAAATTAGTGACTTTATAGTTATAAAGATGATTCGTGAAAGTGTTTTGTCCTTTTGTCTCACCAAAGAATATTAACAGTTTTAGAATGAGTACATACGATGGAAATTTAGAATGAGAGCCGAGATGGCCTAGTGGTGCGAACACGTGGATCTTTACCAAAGATCGCGGGTTCAAACCCTGGCTAGCACCGCTGGATTTTCAAGTGCTAAATTTGTGTTTAAATTCATCTC
>DVXP01000649.1:0-18765 GCA_018235645.1 Junonia grisea | reverse complement strand
GAATGTTTATATAAATACAAACATCCGCCCCGAGCGGGAATCGAACCCGCGACCACCGGCGTTGATAGCGCATTAAGATATCAACATTAATACAAATGTTTTGGTAATTAAATAACAATTATTATTATAACAATGCAGCAAATTGTATTATAACAAATAATACACTCACAATACTATTGTAAGTATTGTTGTTGATTTTATTATTCAATTTCATTGAGTAAGTACAACTTAATTACATTTTTAAATTTCATATAATTTTAATAAATATGTAAAAATCATACTAAAAATCATTTAAAAATCACAACCACGAACTCGGTGTACAAAACGGAACTCGCCGCCGAAAATACGTATCTTTCTAGTTTTGGACACCCCCGAATGTCATTGTGCTGTCAGGAGAGCACCCTTTACGATATTTAAATATTCATTTTAACTCTTTAATTATACCCCGCGCATGTGAGCGACCTTTCCATTTTACTTTCGTCTTTGTTATATTCTTTTTTTTTTTCGAAATGGAATCTTTTAAACTCCCGCTAAGTGCAGCGTTATGTTAATTCGCATCCGTAAAGGTAACATTTCGTATCGTAATCATTAAACGTAAAATAAGTCGGAATATTCCGTCCCTTTAAATTCTTTCTAATTTGGCAACCCTGTATGTTTTGGTAATTTATTTTTTTTTTCGCTTTTTGTGTACGTGTTACACGGTTGTTTTGATTTACTCGTACTATGGGGTTGATATTGTTTCTACTGTAACATGAAAATTGGTATTTACTTATTAGATGTTTTGCTTTGATAGTTTATAGGACTACTTACATAATAGTAAAGTAACTGTAAATATTCCATCAGTAGGCAAAGGCCTCTTCTATTAAGGAGAAGGTTATAGAGCTTAATGCAAAAAATATACGCTATAAACAACAACATCTAATTAACAACATTTATTAATGCAACGAATTATCCATAAAGACACAAACTTAACACAAAAGACAGAATCCACTATCGATATAACTAAAACGAAAGCCTTCAAGACGTTCATCTTAAGACATGTGAAAATTGAATTTCCCTAAGCGTCGAGGTCTCGAGGTGCATATAAGTAGTCACCCGGCTAACAATTTTACTCATAATCAATTTACGGTGTCCCACCCCTCTCCCCCGACATGCTCCACCGATCCCGGTTCCCGCGGACACGACACAGTGGGAAAAATTGTGTGGAGTGGAGGAAAAAAAATATTTTTAAACTACGGATAGTTTTGTTTAGTTGTTTAGTTTAGTTTGTCGCTGTTGTTTTGAATAGTAACACCGATTTAGATCTCTTAATTTTCAATAACCTTTTTTCCCTGGCCTTACAATTTAGATAAACGTTTGATTGGATAGAAAGATAAACGAAAAATTGTGGACTTTCTTATTTTCACTGAATGTTTAATTATAGGCAGTGCAAGATGAAGAGATGAGAAGTTTACTATATCCGATATTATTTTTCTTGCACTACACTATTACTTTGCATATAACCTTGTTTTGATTTAATTTTGGCTACGATAGTTATATAGAATGTCTTTATTGTTTTCTAGTAGGTACATATAGAATATACGTAAAAAATAATGTAATCTTATCACTTTGACACGTAATTTGTTGAAATACTAAGTATTGACGTCACATAAAGCTCTCAATTATAAGGGGTCTATGAGAGTAGTTCAATGATAAATTCGATAATTTACCAAGCCTTTACAAAACATTTATCGGATAATTATTATCAATCAGATATTAAATATTTCATTTTATATATCACTTTAAATACAAAAAACTTCCAAGTAAACTTTGAATCACTTTGTACCAGGAGCGCACAATTTTACGCACCATACAAGGAGCCAACATCGAAAAAAGTTACGTAGAACCACGGTTACTTTTGAGCACTATATTATCATCATTCGTAATACACCTAATAATTTAGCTAAAAATATATTCCGTTTTTGTCCCCAGAACGTACAATTTTTCCCACTGTGCAAGGTACGACAACGTCAAACAAAGTTACGTAGAACCGTGATTACTTTTCCTGCACTATACTGTTTTGTATCGAGCTAGTGTTTATTGGTTCCGCTCCACTGACTATTCCATTTTCTCTGCACTTTTTTACTATTACACTTTTTACTCGCTATTAAATGTATACCCTTTTGGTTATAAACAAAAAGTACTTTAGATGGGTTGACGAAAGATGGAATGAGGATGACAATTTTGTTTTAAGTACACGTGTTATTACAAAATTGTTTACTATGCTGAATAATTTTATTAGTGTGTCGAAGTTCTTGTAGAAATCTTAGACCTGAGGAATTAAGTATAGTATATTATGTATTAATAACTAATTTATTTTATCATACCTTTACAGAAAATTCCCTTAAATTGTTACTTCATACATAAACATCCATCATAGCACTTATTGTTAAAAATTCTAAACAAGACTATTTTCTATTAAGTATTATTTTTTAATTTAGTATCTATTTGTATAATCATTTAATTCGTGTTTACTGCTAATTAAAATTAGAGATTGTTGTTGACGTAATTAATTTTAATTTGGAAGTAAGTAATGAAAACTATCGCGTGATATTACAATATAAATTAAAACCACGATATCAAAACTGTGTTTATTCAAAAACATGTTTACTACTAATGTTTTCGAAAAAGGTTTTGAAAGAAATTAGTATTTCTATACATTCCTATTTATTGAAAAATATAGAAATAAAGATTTTACATAACCCCACAATGCAGTTGCATGTTGTTATGTACATATTATATTTTATGTCATTAAAAACAAAATTTACGCATTAATATAAGAAATTCGCCATAATCCATCTTACCTGAACCTCCCCAACATTTTTACAACAATGTTGAAGCCCGTAAAAGCTTATAACGGCTCATAAAGGCGGCTACACACGTAAACAAAAGTCCATTATTATTCATCTACAGCCTGACGAGGCAAAGTCAATGTCTATCTTATTTCTTTTATAATTATTCACGCTGCCTCCTTGAGGGGGCGGCCCCCCTTGAGGGCGCGATAGAGAAAACGTCTTCGGTTTTTGCGGCGTTTGTTTCAAGTTTTTTAGGGGGTAAACCCTTTCCTGAACATGACAGGAATTGGATCATTAAGCAAGCCTACCCATATTTAATTCGGCTCCCTTAATTCTTGCTGTTATGAATATCTTGATATAAAGATGGTATAATGTTACTTTTGAAATATAAGAATTGAAAAAGTTTAAAATTAAATAAAAATATAATTCACTTCATAAAAGGATTATCGAATTCTGTTATGTGGTTTTTATGAGAAATCGAAATAAACATTTTTACATTTTTACGAAAAATTTCTCATTTATACTTTTACTTTGCATTAACAAAGATGATTAAAAGTAAATTAAATTTGAACAAAGAATTGCTAGTGTCATGTTTACGTAATATCAATGTATTTTACTGGTAATATTTTCGACAGTTACGTAGCGAGTCAGTTCTTCATATTATAATTATTGTACCTTTTTAAAGGATGATTTTTAAATGACCTTGACCGTTTGTGTTCACAATCTTTGTCGCATACGATCAGATAAAGCGATAAAGGGTTGATGGTGAGCCTATTAAAGGGTTAAATGTCTTGTTGGTTATTAAATATGTATGTCTATGAAATTTTTTTAATGTATTAAAATGCGCTTTATATGTAATTCGGCTTGTGTTTCACGTCAATCAATTTCACGTTTTATTTTCAGTTTATTGCGTTTCGGAAAAACATCCTTATACGCAGCAATACACAAATACAATAAATTTAATTATACTTTAACCAAATACCGTACAACCTAAATAAATGTACAAAACGACTCGTATAAAACGCTAATCAACCGTCACAAGAAAATTCTTAAGAAATCCTACAACTACAGCTCATTACATCTTATCCAATAAATACCACCAAATAACTCTAATCCAATATCGCAAAAACCGTTTCTCAATATAGAAAAAAACTAAGACCAACTCCATTCATATTCGATATGAACCACCTAATCAATTCAAAAGAGGAAAAGGGGGCAAAACGAACACACATCGCGCCGTCTGCTTATGAAATTATATCGTGGAAAAATCGTGGTTCCAAATGTCGAATAATTTATTCGTCTTTTCTGCTTTTTTTTCGGTGCAAGCAGTTCGTCTGAGACGTAAATGGGTTAGAAAATTGAATGAGAGCACGCCGCAAACAGGTTAGCTCTGAATAAGTATGAGTGTGTCTGTACATCTGGTTTATTTGAACATTCGTTTGTTAGACGTTTTCTTTCTCATTTTGCATGATTCGGTTTAAGGAACCGCTTTCTTCCAATTTGTATAATATGATTTGTTTTCTACTTAGGGCATATGTTGGTATGCACTTAAGAAATGACATGTGTTGTGTACTGTTGTTGCACCTGCTAAAAACACGGAGTTGTTGTAAACGGCTACAGAAACATAATTTATTATAAAATACAATATTTTTTTAAAAAACAAATATTACAACATCTTTAAAACTATTCGACTGACTTTTCCTTCTCATTAAAGTAAAGAATTTTACTTGACGTTGCGAAATATTTTTAATCAAAGAGAACGAGTGCATTCGGAAAAATAGGATCGCATCATACGATGCCATAATGCTCTTATCTCATGCCACTAACGACGTCTACATCAAAGATTTCCCTCCATATGTGCGGTGGCTAATGAATAGAGTCGGATTTACCGATGCCTCGAGACGTACCGATAGGAAAATTAAAATGTCTAGACTGTTACTTGGACTTTTTGTTCTATTTAACATATTACTACTCCGTTCTTTGACTTCGACGTACTATATTTTCGATCGTAAATTTTTTTGAACAAATCTTAACTATTCATTTTTCTAAATCAATTATTAGTGGTCCATCTAGCCCTAATTTCCTTTCTAAGATTAGTATTGTGTTTTTTATTAGTGACAGAAAGTATGTATATCAAAACAAATTTCGCTCAAGATAAACGATGAGCTAAATTAGTAAGCGGTGGGAAAAAAAGTTTAAAGCCTTCAGCCAAAGGCAACCCATCTAAGACGTTCTCTTCATTAGCGACAAGAAAAGTGATGTCATTCCGTTGTGACACAGCAGCATGCGAGGGAGATCCGCACCCCCCGGTGGTCTCTTCGCGACTGACTTGTACGCGGTTACCACTCCCCAGCGCCCATTCCATAGGAGGGGGGTGGACGGCTTTCTCTTTCATTTTTCCTTCGCTCCTCGGCTCATCCAGTTACATCGTTCTTATGTTTTATTTTTAATTAAAGCGTACGCAAGTCGGCGGCGTAGATCTTCCCCCCCGGGGGGCGGCGGGTACATACGCGGTGGGTGTTGATGATTTTTCAATGGGGAGAAAGAGTTCCCTCATTTTCTTAAGAGAAAATTGCGTTTTGTTTTCGAGTAGTCGAAGACGCTTTTGTTTCGTAGAAGTTCTTCGTCGTTCGCCGTGCATGTGAACATTTTAGGAGTACCGTAAATTGTGTACTTTAAAGTTTTGAGTAAAATCGTTGAGACGTCGGGGTAGTTAACGTGTTATGCATTGAAAGTGTTTTAGATGAATTTTTAAGTTTGTCATGTTTTTTTTTTAACAAATACTCAAACTGAATTGATATTATTTATTATAATACTAATTTAACGTTTAGCTTTAAGCAACAGACAAAACAAGTTCTTTATTAAATTACTTTAACTAAATTCAAATAATTGCCATAATTAATGAGTAATTAATCAATTATTAAATCTTCAATATTTTTTAGAAACTACCAAAATATATAAACAATATACCCCAAACGAAAAACCTTTCATTACGCAACTAAATTACACGCACACACGGACAACACATAATCCGCGTCTCAAAAGTTAATGTAATGAAAAACAAAAAGGGCCAAGAAAAGGGTGCGTTAAGTTCCACCGAAAAACGGGAATTTGTAAGAAGTTGCCACCCCCACCCCGGGGACACTGCCCCCTCGTGTGCGAAAATAAATTGCCAGGAATAATAATTATAATGAAAGCGAAAGAACGTATAAATTAGTGGGGACGCCTCGAGACGCAAAAACGCTAATGTGTACGACAGTTTGGTATACATATAGAATGTATGTGTATATTGTAAGGAAGTCGTATTTGATAAGTGAAAATTTAAAATTTTCGCAATAATTTAATTTTCTCAAATTTCTATTTTACAGTATCGTGATATACTGGTCGTGATTTACGTTCGATTTGTCTTTTATTGTTTTGAGCCGTTTTGAGAGATTTGGATTCTTTGTAATCACGCGGACAGATTTTTCAAATAATGAACAATTTGGTATTATGGGTTTCCTGCAAAATTGTGTCGTATTCAACATCACCTTTTCAGCTTTTATTTGCAACTTTTAATGAATTATCTATTTAAGAAAATGGATCATAATTTTGTAATTGTCATCAATTAGATAAGAATAACGAAACTATCAAACTTCAATATTATTTTTTTTATACATAGATAATTAAACATTTTTTATTCATAAATCTTACATATTTAACATCATAATTATGTCCAATATACATATACTGGTGAATTTTTTCACACACGCATAGCTTTTTCAACACAAATTTTACAAGCAATACTAAAACGATTTAGCAAAAAACATGTTTTGAGGAAAGGGCGGTAAAATGAACATCTGATTTTATTAAGTTAAGGTTATAATAAGGTTATAATGGCAACAGTATGAGCGACTAATGGACATGCAATTTGCCGCTCCTTACTGCAAGGAGTAATTTGTTTAAGGTCTTTACATTAGAACTGTAAATATTGCTATATTATATCAGTTATATTTTCCGCAAAAGCAAAAAGAAAATTTTATTTCAATAGATAATTTTCTTCGAGTTTTTTTAATATTTATTCCCAAATATCGCTCTATTCCGAAGGTCATGTAGAATGACTTGTTTTATTTAGTTTTAAAGCAATAACACGTTTATATTCCAGGTAGTTTTTATATACTTAAATAACGGAACAATTTAAAACCCAAGGTAATGATTTCTCAAATTAATAATCTTATAAGTTAAGAAGTCGTCCACTACATTTATTTAATATTTGCTAATACGACACAAGTAACAGCAATTAAATCAAAATTGAATCGACTTCAATTAAATGAATTGAATTGAAGGATTCGGGATCAATACACAGTGAAAATTAAAACTGACTAACGTGCTGGATATCGCAAAATCATGAATATGTCATAATATTTACTTTAAGTTATAAATATGAATAATACGACACAAGTAACAGCAATTAAATCAAAATTGAATCGACTTCAATTAAATGAATTGAATTGAAGGATTCGGAATCAATACACAGTGAAAATTAAAACTGACCAACGTGCTGGATATCGCAAAATCATGAATATGTCATAATATTTAAGTTATGAATATTTGACCAGTTCATCACTTTTATGATGTTATTTATATTTCCGATGCGATAACAACGAAAATAAAACTAGGACATAATTGACAGGGGCTGCCTTGACCTACTGTCCTTGACAGGCCGTGATTTAACTGCAAATTTTTGGTCGAATTTGACTATCTATTGGTACAAAATAAAATTTAATTTAATTATCCTAAAACTATTTGCTAAATAATTTGCACTCATTTTGGTCGATAATTCAATTTGTAATACCAATCCGTTCTTTGAAATGCTAAACATTAAAATTAAAATAAATGAAGTATATTGTGGTTATTATATTTTTAAATTTTCTATTTCTTATGTATTACCCAAAAAACCTCTCCATTTATTCTGTTAATCTTGTACACATCATCAATAATCACAATAATTGGCCAAAAACAAATTATGAACTGGCAACACTCAAAAAAAGAAACATAATCGAAGCACATAACACACCCCATACACAACCCAATACATATTTCTTACGATCGCCGGGATGCGAAAAGGGGGAATGAAAAAAAACTAATTAAAAAAGCAATCAAGGTTTTCTTGACGGCGCTCACGTTCGCCCATATCGTCTTACCCCCTCTTCCTGGGGTGACTGCCACCCTATCCCCCGGTCACCCTTTAAGGGGAGGCAGGGGGACTGGTACTAGATTTACGTAACACGTTTAAAGTGTGTTTTGATGAAGTAATCATCCCATTTCCCCGGACTGCGTTTAAGAATTTTGCGGCTCGGACTTACGGCGACATTTCCTCTTTTTTTTTTCACTTCAACTCTTTAATCCGGATTTCTTAACGAGTCGCCATATTATAATTTCAGCGGTCTCGAAATTCGTTTTGCCGGAATGTATTGAAATATTTTTTTTCACAGATTTGTCGGAGTAATTGCCTCTTTATGATTTCAGTGTTTTTTTAAGCTGCCGAATTGAGATTTGTTTTAACGTCGGCCGCTGAAAATTTTTTGAAAGCGCCGGTTGAATCAGCGTTAGCCTAAATGTTGTGTAGGCTAATTATTATAAGAGCTACTTAAGGGGGTATTTCATATACCTTTATACCTGGATTTACTGCACTTCTATCTCATTATAATTTTTTTATCTTCATTAAGAATTAAATTATGTTTAGCTATATTCAAAGAAAACGTCCCTTTGTACATTTTTTCGAGAAATTATTTATTTTTTAGAATCCCTTGATATTTATTATATATAATTTTATTTGACATATAAAAAAATAATTTTCGATGTTAAATTATTTCCCTAAAATTAATTCAAACAGCATTTTATGGGACGCAGGATGTTAAAAAAGTTTATGACATTTATTAGTGCTATTATAAACTCTCATTTCATTAATGTAGATAATGAAATAATGTTTTATCATTTCAGAATCACCTATTGTCTGCAGTATAAAAAATAAAAAAATAACACAATCATATCGACGGTAGAAAGACCATTTGATCTAAGCGCCATTTATAGCAAACAATCCTAAAATAGATTGAGAAAAATTGAAACATATCTGTCGTAAAATAAAGACAATTTCAAACTTTAATGTTTTCCAAAACACGCTTTTTCGAAGAAGCGTAGGAGAGCTTAATCCACGCTGATCTTTAATAGTACCTAGAGTGGCAATTACAGCCACTTCTTAATTCAGCAATATTACATTTCATAACTGAAATATGTCCTTCGCAAATGATTATATGATTCAATTTCGTTTTGTCTTTATTTAGAAAAAAATGTTACATATAATAAAGTAATTGGAATTCCTTCTGTCCTTTAGAGTCATCCTGTCCTAGATACAAGTGGCGAGACATGATTTGACGACTGACTCTTCGAAAATGTACCTTATTTAAATGGGAATAGAGTTATGTTTCGTGTGTAAAAGAAGTCGGTTTATTAAAATACTGTGGCCGTACAGGTACAGAGGTAGAAATAAAAACGAGCCAAAGCAGTTACTTTTATGAGGGCGCGAATAAGATGTTTCGGACTCCGTCTAAGGAATGAGGTGGTATACGCAACGTACACTGGGTTAAAAAATCGTTTTAACATATATTTTTGGGAACAATTATTTTGATATTTTCAAAATTTTATTGTCACCGATAATAATTAATTGAAAAAATAATAATCTTCTTAAATAATTTGATAGGAAGACCAACTTCACAATTTTTGCGATTACGAAGCTCACGATAACAACACCATTGACATAGCATATGTTATACAATATTAATTTATTAAAGAATTACATATATTATGATAGAAAGAAGGAAGTAGTTAATTATCAAAGAATAATAGATGATCAATTTGAATAGATTTATAAATTAAAAATATTGAAAGGAAATGAAGCCACAATTTCTTCAAAATATATAGCAAACTTACTTTTTCTTGCGGCATCTTACGGCTAAAAATGTACATACATGTGTATGTGTTATTTACACGTATGCTGGACTGAATTGTAAAGTAACATTAAAATCAGCACGGTAGTTGCTTGGTATTGGTAATCTGATAGCCTAGGTAGTTTTGCGTGTAAAAACAACAAACACCCAATTCACAAACGCTTACATTTATAATAGGAATAAGATAAAGATAATCATATTTATAAATACGCCAATTAGATGTATCCTATATGTAAAGTCGTAATATAAGTCAACTTTCAAATGGCAAACATACACTACACACTACACTTATAAGTGTAGGTAAACAGTGTGACATAGGTATTTTTGTCTTTCTGTCCTTACTTTTCTACATATAATATCTGTTTAGTTATTAATAACATATTATATTTAAAATTAAATTTGAATAATTTAGAAGAATAGTGTACCACTTCAGATCACTTACAAGATGTGATTACAAAACTGTGTCGAACAGAAACATCTGTATTTCCTTTTGTTTTATTATTTGAAACAGTGACATTCCTAGAACACAATCAAGTCATTATTCCAGAAACTAACGTTTCGCATCAAACAAGAGCACCAAAAGAAATCCTCTATCAACGTTTTTTTCTATCACTGTGAGTTCGTTACGCGAAAATAATAAAATGCCGCTGTAGAGACGTAACAAGCATCGTTGGAACAAAGCGGGAGCTCGCTCAAATAATTTGTATCAATTTGTAAAAATGCAGCATTTTACCTACCCACCCCTAACCCCCCAAGTGTAACGCTATCTTAGAATGTAATAATTACTAACGACAGGTCTTTAAGTCCGTTCTTTTTGGAATCCTTAAAGGATTCGCGCGTGACTTTTTAGGGAGGTTTTTATCTCGAAGGGGGCCCTTTTGATTGGATCGTTAATTATTTTTAGGCTTATGATGTTAGATCCTTTAAAACTCACCCTCCTCCTAATGCATGCGTCAGATAAAATTTTGATTTAAAAACGTTAATTAATTTTTATTATTAGTATGTTTTCATTCGCCTATTATTTTCCTAACGAGTAGGTACATATAATTGAAATACAAATTTAATATTGTATAGTAGTAGATTGCAATACAAATGTTGCGATATATAGTATTATATTTATCTACTTCCAGATGTCCTAATAAAATGTAGATATTTAAACATAAAACCATCGACTATCAAACAATATTAAAAAAAAATTAAATAAAAAAAAGCAGTTAAGAAAAACCTAGATAAACAAGATTTAATGTCCTAAAAACAATATTCAAACATAATAAAAACGTATAATGTATGCGAGAGTAGAACAATACGTTTTCTCATATATCAAGATGGTTAACATCACTCTGATTACATTCTAATGGTTGTAAAATTGCTCCATACGATCGAATTAGTTAAACAATGAACATTTTGAGATTTCGAAATAGTACATTACGTATGTTAGATATGAAATAATAAATTTGAGTTAAATTCAAAAGAATAAACATAATGAAATCCATAATGGACATAATGAATACTATCTACTTACTATTGACTTTTTTCATTGTGTATTTGTGTGTATTCCTTTTTTTGAGTTAAAAATATCTTATCGCTTTTCGAATAAATTCGCTGGGTAAAAAATATTATACACAAGAGCTTATTAGTTAAGTATTAATCACCCTTTCATAGGAAAAAAACACAATCTCAGTTAGAGATTATATCCCCCATATAATCTCTCTATTCCCCATAAAATTTCTCTATTCCCCATAAAATCTCTATTTTCTATTGACTTATTAAAAGCAATATGTTTTCATAAAACTACTAACGCGTAACCTGATAAACTGTCTTTCTGATGTACCTCAAACAAAGTTTAACACGAATAATTTATACAAAAAGAAATAAAAGTAAATAATATACAATATACTCATATATATGTTATGAAGCTTATGAGATTTATTTTGTAAGCAAGATAAATTATCTCTAACAAAAATAGCAAAATTTAGATCCTCATTTCTTAAAATCAACAATATGTATATGAATCATATTATCAAATTATACTTCACTCAAGTATTCACACACGTTCTCATGTGAGCGTAATCTTCCATAATTACGCGGCTCGTTACGCCCATTGTCTTATGTAATCCGGTTAGAAAATTATAGAGGAACATGTGGAATAAGTATCTCATATAAACACCCGTTTGTTCTGAGAAAATTTTGTTTGTTTTTGTAATAACTGTGTACGAAATTAATTATGATTTATAATTTTAACGTCCAATTAAAATTTGTACCACATTTGAACTCACAACTGACAATCTACATCAGTGGTCTAGGCAGCAACAAAATTGACAAGATTATTGTTACAATTTAAGAATAATCTGTGAAAATCAAAGCAAAAAAATACGACCTCATACATTGACATCATAAACACTGAAAACCAAAAACTAAATTCAAATAAAACTTAAAATGTAAACACTATTATTGTACTCAAACTGGACATTTCCAATGCTCGTCGAAGACCTATCGAAGTCGGTCAAAACCCGAGTTCCCATGATTGTGATGTAAAATGGTTTAATAGGTAATACGGAACAATTGTCGTAATTGGCCCGCACGGCCGCGTCACGCGCGAATATTGAGCAGACTTACCCAAGAGTTTGCCAATGCGTGATGGAGCCAGAACATTATTGTAAACGAAGCAGTTACTTGTAAACGTTTCATTATTTCTACTCCACAGGTAATAGGTGTGACACAGTGGGTAAAATGTTCTCCTAACTCAAATCCAATGTCAGGTCATATTTGTGACACAGTCGGTGAAGATGATCCAGCTATTGATGATGATGACTTAGTCTTGCACATCGTAATTATAGTCCTGGACTAAAAGGACCTGTGAAAATAATTGTAGCACAGTGTTTGACTGTACTCCAATTATTTTCGTATTTTAATTATTTTAAATTTTTGTTCAACATCTTCAAAATTTTGATGTATTTTGAAATTGCCAGATTTCAATTTATACAAAAGCTATAGTAAATTTTCCAAAATTCTAATATGTCAAATTATAAAATGTATTTTGGCAAGGCATTAAAATGTATACAGTTTAGAACGGCACTGCAGTTACAGTTACGTTCCAGTACATTGGTAATTTAACTCAGTTGCAAAATCATTAAAATAACTACAATTTTATCTGTTTAGCTGATCAGAAACACAAGTTCGAACACACTTAAACATGTTTGTTTTGTATCATCCATGAAGATGTTAGCAGTCGTTACTCGTGTCAAAGGTTGATAAATATGCAATATCCTTTGATCTGAGATCGATCGTGGCTCGAAGGACCAACCTGACGAGACCCTTGAACCCGTCCCTAGTCTAAGACAATAGTGTCAATTTCATTATCCTGTAGGGGTCTTGATATTTTTGACATATTCAGAGCACTGTAGGAAAATTATAGATGGCGCCTGGAGAGACGATTCGATGTTTACATTCCGGACCGATGTTAGGTGATCTAAGGTTGTTTAGGAGGTTAGAGGTTATATGTGATTACACGCTCGTCTTGTTTGCTGTACTGAAATTGATTTTCTCGGACTTAATTTTGTTTACTTGTAATTTTTTGATTGCTTATCTGAAGATTGGACTCATTTGAGATATTATTATAAATATTGTTAAATTTTTACCCATAGGTAAACATATCAGCAATCATTTTAATTATCTTGCCATTATAATAATAAAACTATTACGTAACATAGAAACTAGAATTGTTACCACCGTTTTAAATAATATTCAAATGAACAAAAATTTTAAATCGTGATATCACGTAAATAAACACACTACTTTGGTGGAATATTTTTTGGAGATTAGTTAAGAAAGTTCATATAACATAACACTAAATAAATTTTGCATACAATTACAAGTTCAAAATAGTGACACATTTAAATTGTAGTCCCAAGTTCTCTAAAAATATTAAAAGTCCCAGTCATTTTGTACCTCACGCATCATCAATCTACCTTGTACCTTGTACTCTGTACATGGTTACCATACAATGAAGAATACAGTGTAGCCCATTTATCTAACCATCAGCGTCCATAAAGGTAATCGTAATAAAGACGATGTATTACGTCCAAAACATCAGGCTAAACCAACTGAGCGTCGCTTACAATAGAAATTTGCAATCAGGTCCCAGATCAGAATAAGGGCTCTTATTCATGTTATAATAATGTAAAGGAGCGTATAGGTAATTTGTAATTTTAGATGTTTTGGTGCTACTATCAGAAACAGAGAAGTGTAAGACTTTCAATGTTATTGTAAAAAATTGTCTTTATTTGAATGTTGCATGTTTATTAATATAAAGACATTGAACAGTTTTTTATGAAACTTTATACCGATATAACCAGGCTACATTTTATTGCCATATCACCTATATGATTCTCACCTTCTTCGCCTATATGTTTTTTGATTCAATATTGAAAGGAATCGAGCGACATTACAATTTATTTCTCGCCTTGCTAATATGAAAGTCTAGAATCAGATAACATCTAGAAAATTCAAACATCAGAAATATCCATAATATTTTATATAACATGTGTGATATCTTAACGTTATCGCCATATATTAATTTTTAATGGATATGTGTATGGTCTTTTAGAGCGTCGACCGGAAGATCTTGATACTGCCTGGCCACTCGTGATTTAGAGCAATGCTCAAGAAATAGTCGTCCATTTGCACGACGAGCCAGCGTCGTGATGCAGGCGTTTGAAGAAATGTAATGTAATACGGGCCCGGCTATCGGTAATAACCTTAGAGCTTAAACTCTCATAAAAGTGCTATAAAAGATTACACACATACTTCGAAAAAAAGCTTTCATACATATGCTGCACGATTCAGAATTATTCTCTGCTTTATTCTAGCCTAGGTTTTGACGGGTTACTGATTAAAAAAAATCTATTGTTATCTGACCTCTGCAACACCCTCGAGGTTAGCATTTAGACTTGAATATTTTTTACTGTAAGGAACGATCGTTATTGTGTGATTGAGATAGCAAACAGAAACGACAGATTTAGGTACGTGTACTCCGAGGCACAGTTAGGAGACCTATAAGAACAAACACCGAGCATGGATTGAACCCACAACTGCCTACTACACTAGAACGGTCGCCTTATTACAAAAAATACAACAAAGTAAAACTGTATTCATGAATTGTTTTATACAAACAAAATTAAAGTTTTCATCTCGCCGGATTTCTTGTAAAAATAACAAGACATCACAGCTGATGGCATTTCTAGAATCTTCTATTTCTAATATACCAGAATAACGTTGTTTATACGGAGTGCCGCAGGGTTCGATATATGGCCCGATACACTTTAGTGTGGTCAATGATGATCAATGATGCCGGGATCATTATCTATGGAGCTAATAAAGTTATTTGCTTAAGTTACAATAGAAGTTTTATATTTTTTATAATATTATCATTTCTGTTCGTATAATTCAGGTAAAATAAGTGTTTACTGAATAGTGGGAAGTGATATTTTTTGTAGATTTTATTTGGAATGCTAACTGAAATTGTGTTTCAGTAAACCAACCATTTTTTTTTAATATAATCTATGTAAAATACCTATAATATTAATATTTTCAAAAGGTTATTTCCGTAGCTAATTAGTTATTCATCATTGTAAGAAAATATTATAAGAGCGATTAAATTAACCTAAACAATGTATCACGTTGGTAGAAATCTGAGACCAATAAAACCACAGGCACTACTTAAACTCTAGATCATCAAGGCTTTAATGTTGGCGATGATTCAAGACACCCATAATACGCCACTACACAAACATTGAGAAATTCGTGCTACGGACTCGGCATTGAGCCACTTAAAGCTATTAGTTCTATGAAACTTTGAGCAGTGCTTGCTTAGATGTTTTTCGAACAATCTAGCTCCAATAATCTAGTTTTCAATCTAGTTTCCTTGTTTAATTTAATACTAAATAAACTTATTGCAAAAATATGAAGCCTTTCCTAGTATTTATTAATTAATTATTATCGATTCCAATAATTTTTGAATTACCTCCTTTATTTTTCTTATTTTGTGATATAAGAGATAAAAGGCTTAAAAAATAATGAAAATACACTAACAAAATTTCCCCTTGAATAAACTTCGTATTAAAGTAGAAAAAAGTTTAAATCTTTAATTACCACTAATTTTTTTCATATTAGAAAATCCCAGACCTTAAGAAGAATAAATGAAAAACACAAAAACATTTTTTAATATTTATATATCTACATCGTTAATTTAAACTTTACAGGGTGTATCATCATCTATAAAGTTAAACCCTAAACAAGCACCAGTCATTGCTCAGTGAAAGGTCATCAAACTACCCTCATTTATTTATATAGGAGATAGATTTCATCTAATGAGCGATTGGCACCTGAACGAAAGTCGTTAGCTGAAGGCCCACTCGAGGTCGCATCGGATCCGTCTTACCCAAATCTACTCCTTTTAATGACTCACAAATTGGATAGATATGACAAACCGTAAAAAATAATTTATACTAGATAGCTAAAAAGTTTGTTTGGTTGGCTGATCTATAGCTAAAAATTTGTTTGGTTTGATAGCTCAAGAATTAGAAATTCCTTGTCTAATAAAAAAATCTTTAAGTGTGAATTAAGGTATTTATCGTGAAGATAATATAGATATTTACCCCACATTAAATCATACTACGACTCATAGAAGCGAAACAGTAACTATAAACTACAGTAAATCTCATAAGAAACGTCAAGCTAATTTAAATTTCTTACGAAAATTATGAGAAACGATTTGACTATAATATCTTTGTTTATCATCGGCGTCATACTAGTACCTATGTAACGTATGTATCCATGTATTTTGCGTAAATATTTTTGAGTTATTTTCATAAGAGGTTGAATTTTTATGTTTCTAATCTAGTATTTATTTCTGTTATGTAGCTCCCTCTGAGATCTATCAGCTTACAAAAAAAATAAAAGTTAATTAGGTTAATAAAATATGTGAATAAACTTTAAAAGTTTAATTAAATATGGTACTATCTAACACTTCTTAGTTCTACGTGTGACTCGGAAGGCACTAGTAAGAATTTCCAAACTGTAGTTAAGTGTACAAATTACTTAATTTAATGTTAAGTTGGCTTCAATCACTCAAGAGTCATTCATTACTTGGGTTCGGGGCAGGCCTTGTTATTTATTACTTATACATCGAAATGTTTATATGAAAGTATTAAGCGTTAATTAGTATAAAATATAGGTAAAACTATAATCTAATGAGATGATTGTGGTCAGTCTTTTTTTTCTTTATTCAGAAACAGAATTTTAATTTCAACGTAATACAAGGGTTCATTCAAGTATTACGTAACGCAGTTTGGGGGCATGGGAGGGTCTTGTAAAACGTTACGGTGCGTTATGGGGCCGGGAGGGGGTATAACAACAACGCGTTACGTAACGACATATTTGTGATTTTTAGATGAAAATGGTCTCGAAAATTATTTAATTGACCATTTTCACCTAAAAATTTTGGTAAAATGTTACGTAACGTCTGTTACGTATAGGGGTATAGTTACGGTGTTACGGTGCGTTACATGTGGAGGAGGGGGGTCTAAAATCTTCGAAAATTGCGTTACGTAGTACTTGAATGACCCCTTAAGACTCCTCTCAAAAATGAGGCTAACAAAATAGAAAGGTCGCTCAAATGTTGAAAAATCGTTAAAACTTTTTTTTTCTTCGGGTCACATGTTTATGTAAATTATCTGCTGCTCAGATAAAATCAACCGGCGAAGGCAGCAACACAGACGACGAATACTGCATAGTGGAGGAACAGCTCTACGGACAAGACAACGAGATGGACGAACCCGTCGTCAACTGGATCAATGGTCCGGTTTACATGGTCGATAACCATTTCACTGTACCGGCCGCGAGGTCTGATGTACTGAAAGCTCCTAAAAGCTTCCCATTGCCTGTGCTTAGGTAAGTTTAGTGTTAGAATATACTTAAATTTATTTGTAGTGTCAGAATTGCTTTATCTAAATTGTAGTCCTAATATTTGCTTTTTAGTTTTTGAATCTGTCTTTGATTTTTATTAGTTATTTTTCGAATAAGAACGTGCAAATAAAATGTTGAAAACCTTAAAAATAACCATATTCCTCTATGTAATAAAATGCTTAGGATTTCTTCTGAATTGTTCGACTTATGTAACAAGGGGTTCGTTCAAGTATTACGTAACGCAGTTTGGGGGAGGGGAGGGTCTTGTAAAATGTTACACTGCGTTATGCGGCCGGAAGGGGGTATAACAACATCGCATTACGTAACGATATAATTGTGATTTTTAGATGAAAATGGTATCGAAAATTATTGTATTGACCATTTTCACCTAAAAATTTTGGGTAAAAATGTTACGTGACATCAATCTAAAAATCTTCAAAAATTGTGTTATGTCACACTTGAACGACCCCAAGACAATATATTGCTTCTTTTTCTCTATATTATGTCAGCCTTTGGAGCCTTAGTACCTTATTTTCTCCACATTTTCCATTATATAAGCTGGTGGAAAACATTTTCCACTCAATTCAGCTGTTTTGCTGATACATGTATACAAGATAAATTCCACTTTCAGGTATACTTTATGTGAACTGAGTTTAACGTGGAACATGTTCGGTGGAAGCGATTTTCGACCAGCGAGCGACACGACACCTACAAAGAAAACTGTCACCATTGATGATTCGCGGAAACAAGGTTCTCCCACTATTTCCAAGTAAGAATAACTTTTGTTGCGATATAAATAGAATGACTCATTTTGGGCCATGTTTTTGTACCCTACATATATGGAAAAACATAATAAAAAGCATTTTATAAGAAAAAAATATTTCATTGTATTTTTCTGACCAAGTAATCTGCAGATTTAGAAAGTACTTTACACTTCTTGACATGACAACTCCTGCTGTCACATGAAATTTATGTTTTTG